>KK502467.1:302167-309667 GCA_000688735.1 Glossina austeni | reverse complement strand
GAAAGAAGATTAACTACTTGAATGCACTAAAATTTATCCGATAAATTTTTAAAAATAAAAAGAAAAAATTTATTTTCTACATAAACCTTTTTTTCTTCCTTTTCATATTTTCTCTTCTATACAAAAATGAATTTTACCATAATGAGCCTTAGACTTCGCTTACCGTTAGTCAAACGTTTTTCTGAAACTTTATTCAAATGTTTTCATTTTTGAAGTCCTTCTGAACTTCAATTCTGTTAACTATAGAGAGCTGTTTTATGGGCGCTTCTCAACCATTTGTACGCAGCTGGCATGAGGGTCAACCAATTTCGAATTTTCGAGATGCAATTCATATAATTTTAAGCTTTCTCACAATATACGCAAAAGCAGACAGACGGACAAACTTGACTGACTTGAGTCAGACTAAGGACAAAATTTGATTCTAAAACTGGACATATTTTATAGAAATTGATTGGTTAAGGCAATCGCACTGCATACTCCATTTTGATACCATATTTTCATCTTGGCGGTGAATTTCCGAAAAACAAGTTTAGTCACATTCTGATTCCATGGATAAAGTTAAGCCCAGGCGTGAACTGAGGCATGAATCGTTTGGACTACAACAATAACAAAGTTATGTGTATTTTACAGCAATTTTGAATATCTAATGTTTGGAGTTTTATTTGATGGGCTGTCCAAAAAAATGTAATGTGATAATAGACATTAGCTCTCAATGGGACTTTGATTCTCTGAAAGCTTAATATTTTTTAAATTACCTAATAGGTTTTTTTTATATGTAAACTCGATTTGCTACTAAACAAAACAAATATATCTGTCCTTCGTATGCCCAAAACACTAAGGAAATAATTCAAACCAGTACACATACGATAAATGTGGGGGACACATAAACATAAATGAACACAAATGCAAGATAACTTTTGCTACTTAGTGGCAAGCCACAAAACATATAGAAATAAATAGAGTATAAAGAGCGAAGCCTGAAACAGATAACCGAAAAACCACAATTATATATACGTGAACAAATACATATGCAGTTTGAACCCTTTGCACACATATCAGAAGGCATAAAATAATTTTTGCATTCACTATCGAAAGACGTGCATTTACTCGGCTTGTCATTTAGTTTGTAGCACTTTGAATAAAGTGTAAGGTACTCTCGAACGGCGTTAGATTCGCGGTTGATTTAATTCGTCAGTCAGTCCAGTTATCCGTTCGAGCTAAAAAGCTGTCATATGTATTACTGTTACCTAGGAATTTAGGAATAGGATTTGAAATGTATATAGGTGTGTGTGTGTGTGTGTGTGCACATTCCCGCTAATGTCAGAGACTACAAGTTATAATTTAATCAGGAGAATACCGACATTAAATCCCCCTATAAGAGTTTAACCCACGGGTTTTGAGAAATCTATGCGGAAGAGAGGGTTAACCTGCTGTTTTCCATACATCTTGAAAAACTGAAGCAAATGAACCTGAAGTGATTATAATTTTTTTTTTTTTTTTAATGTTTCCTTTATTGACCGAAAGCCTTCTATCGCATATTTCCTTTAATGATAGTGTAGTCGATGTTTCGCTGCTTCTTAACATTTTAACAAGCTCTGTAAGGCAAAAGTAAGGACTGGTCAATATTTAATTTTACATATGCTCCTTTACTGGTATTTGCCAAAGTGGAGTAAGTCAAGAAAATTGATATATCAATCACATGCTTTCAATTTTCCAAATTTCAAGCAATGTTTGTTTGTATCGGTGATCAAAAAAAAAACTCAAAAATCGAATTATATATATATGTATGTATGTATGTATTGCAAAATAAAAGACTTAGATCACTTTCATAATTATTGGCATGCAATGCCAAGGATTGGTTTCCATTTCACTGCTTAGAATACAATTGCTCCAAACAAATACAGATTTTTCGGTCTTTGCGTTCCTTCAGCATTCGAAAGATAGTTTATTCTAAACCGCATACCAGTCCAGAAGGATGTTTTTTATTTTTTTTTCTATTTTTTTTATTTTTATTTTTTGCAAGACAACATTAAATAAAGTGCTTTAAGTTGATGTGTTATAATGCTTTAAAAGTTTAGCTCGGGGTTAGTTTATATGGGTTTCTGCCGTTTCTCTGTTTTTCTTGCCTGTTTTGTTCCTCTCAGAGTTATCAGTTTGTTCATTTAAGCAATTTATGTCAATTGAAGCATGAAATTAGATGAACGCCATTTGACTTGACATATTGTGCATGTGCACTCACTCTTAGACATGACATATGCAGCATATGTACTCATAAGTATAGTCTACGTACACATATAGGGCGCACACACACATACATACACATGCATACATGCTCTTATTCATAGAAAGGAATGAAATATACGTATGTGCGTCAATTGTGTTTTAGTTTGATGTGTAAGTTTTTAATGTATGCATGTTTTCATATCTATTTTGGTATGTATGTATGTATGTGTTTGTGCGTGTTTTACGCGTATGTAATAAATTTTAGTGCGTTTTCGTTTGAACTTTTTGTTTAAATTGACAAAATTTATTGCGGATTGAAATGCGGATTTGCTTGATTGGTTAATCTTTCCCCTTAATGCGTGCATGCCATCCACATGTGTGTATATATATATATATATGTGTGTGTGTAATGCATAAAAAAAGCCCATTTGTGATTTTCTTGCGCACATATAAAAATGTGGAATCGCGCGGAGTTATGAAAACACATGATTAATGCGTACGATGATATTAATACTAGGAGTACGATACGTGTGCGGTTGAATTGATGGTTGACTTATGGCCATAAAATTGATTTGTGAGAAAAAGAAAAATAAAGCAAAATTATAATGACTTTTATATACATACATATATATGGGATAAGGACCAACGTTTATTAAATGCGAGTTAAAAAATGTTTGCTATTTTTCTTTTCGGTGTATATAGTACACGGAATATATCAGTTTCAAGACGCGTCTTAAAGATATCGCCATCATATTCTGTCTCTGTAAATACTGTTGATACTCTATTGAATTTCAATTCAAAATTAAATATAATATTTTCAATTCTCCCCATCACGTGTGGCGCATTAAATTTATGCGGACCCAGAAGTACTTGAGATAGATCAGCTTTTTATTACACTGATCGATTTAGAATCGCTCGATCTAAGCTTTTTTACCTATCCATCCGTCTGTCCATCTCTCATCTCATTTTATACACTTTCGTTCAACCTACACAAGCGCGTTTTGGCCCAAGGACAACTCCATTAAAAATGCTTCGGATCGGAATCACTTTCTGAAACAATTCAAGCTTCTCCGTTCGTCTTGTACACTTGTGTTCAATATACATGGCGCAATTTTTGAGATATTTGATGATAATGATTTCTTCGAAAACATAATAATTTTACTTCTTAAAGATGAAAGTTTTGATCGAACTTTTTTGTTACTCATCACGGATTTCAAAGTGAACGTCGATGTGTTAGCTATCGACATGGACAAAATATATGTAAATAATTTTTTCTTTTTTGTAAGTTCGATAACTTTTTTCACAGATCGTGATTGCAGAAATTCTGCTGTCAGACGCCATTTAGAGTTAATGCGCATTAAACATTAATATTTTCTAGCCCAAGGTTATATCTTTTAATGAGGTTAATTGTTTGTTGTACACATGTACATATGTTCGTTTGCTTGTCTTTACTATTATTATTAGCGGTAAAGGAGAGGTATGCTAATATTTTTATTTTGCATGCGACAGTTAGGAGTGATTTAAGCGCTAACCTTGATTCCTGAATATGCTTTACACTAAAATGAAAGTTATTGATATGTTTGTTTGTTTATGTAACTGTTTCCTCATATTTGCTTGTTGTCGAACTTTTAAAAATGAAAGAATGACTTAATGCTTCATTTACTACCAAAGGTTATCTCGCACTTCTTCGCTGTTATTGTAATGACAGACTGAAACAGAAACAATGCGCAGGCAACTAAGTTTAAAACATAGCGGATTAATGTTAATTTTCATTGATCATCGTAAAAAAAAAATTAATAAACCAAATATGTTCTTGCCTCTCTAGGCAAATTGTTTGATTTGAGTTCTAAACGAAAAACGGAAGGACTTACACTTTTGTGTAATAATTTTAAAATTTAATTTATCTCCAGTAATTTATCTCCAGTGGTTGCAATTTAACGAACAAACACTACACAGACCGTTACACGTGCTTGAAAACTCCTAAAGAGACAGACGGACGGTCGAATCTCCCTTACCGAATGGACTTATATTATGCCTTGGGCTATTGTACACTCTACCCCGCTTATGATCTACTTCGGTCCATAAATTTTTGTAGGAAATCCCCTGGCAATGTCTGGCACTTCGCAGTGAAGTACGCCGGCGTACCGGTGTTACGTATAGGTGGACGGATGGATGTCATGTAAAAAAATGATATTTTGCTATGTCACTCGTTTTTTTGAACAATGAATACCTTAAGCCGATTGATTGTTGTCGGTAGCGTTTGGTGTTAACCAAATTCAACTACTAACTGCAAGCCTCACTCTATCGGTCCCATGACGATTGTCTGTCTGTCAAAGCGATTTAAACCTGCAGTCGATGAGAATGGTACGTCTGAATCTACCAACTAATTGTTGCTTTCAAACTAAGTCGACATTTCATTCTCAGTTACGATACGAGCCAAAGAAAAGCTTCCTTTGCATCGTGGGGGCAGAGAAAAAATTCTGTCGGCAAACACTCTTTTCTCCTTACCACAAAACTCGGGGAAACATACTCGCGCTGCGATATGTGTTGGTATTACGCCGGCTTGCTTAAGCTGCCAAAAAAACAAAACACCTGATAATATGCATGTCGCGTATATGCGATGCTAAGGTCCTGTGTGACCGAATTCCGGTTTTGTATTTACGTATACCTCAGAATATCGGGCAATTATTGTTTTACACAAATATAGAAAGAAAATCGGGATATACACGCGGGGATATATATGAAGTAATCGGCTTGCGTATCGACTTACCGCAACTTACAGAAACACTGTAAGTTCGGAAGAATTCGAACATACGCTAACTAACTGACTTAACTGGTCTTGGAGCTATTTTGCGAATTACGAAACGTGCTACTTGATGTAGAATTTAAATTGTGTTGGATTTCGCATTATCGTGTCCAGCTATCTATTTCACTTCTCTAATAAGATTAAATTTGTACAAACGTTTAAATGCGGAAAAAACAAAGCGCGCATAAAGTGAAAAGAACTTTATTTTATTAAATTCAATAATAATTTTTTTTTTTTTTTTTTTTTTTTTTTTTTTTTTTTTTTTTTTTTTTTTTTTTTTTTGCTATGCTCAGCTTATATAAATCCTTGTTAATCCATGTAATTACAGTAACGGTAAGACTTATTCATGCATACATTAGCATATTAATGTGTAAACACATACATTAACACACGCTGATCAACCGACAATATATACCGGTATTTACACATGCATACACGCACATATACATCAGCAATACAGATTTACATATAAACACAAAACGGTACGTTGTCCTGACATAAATAAAAATATGTCGATGCGTTAACAATATCGTATCGTTCCATGTAAATTATGTTCATTTAAGCTTTCGAAGTTCAGCAAGAAAACTCCATGCATTTATTTCACTTGTTTTTTTACATATATATATATATATATAGGCACGCATTTATAATATTTTACTTTAATCAAATTAATGTAATTATACCCACCAACCCATTGCATTTATTGCCCCCGCTTTTTTTTTTTGCAAGCATTTAAATGCAATTTTTATAAATTGAAATTTCATTTAATTACATTTTTTAAAATTCATGATTTCTTTCGATAAGAAGATTTTAAAATATTTTGTAAACAAAAAAACAAAAAACAAAAAATTAAAAAGAAAGCTGGACTTTAAAGATTAAGATACAAAACTTACATACACGCGAATGTGTGAGTAAATTTTAAATACCAACGAGTAGGATTTTTTTAAGCGTTAATTTGTATACAAACAACATCAGATATGCGAACACTGTCAGCGAAGATTCTCTGAGTATTCTTGTATTCTTGTTAGGATTAAGACCAAAAACAAAAATGAAGTCTGCATGAATCAATTTGTTTGCGAATCAGAAAGCTTCAGTAAATGTTGTGATATAAAAGCTCTAACATCCGCAAACTGTAAGCATCTTTTATATTAACACAAACTTCTTTTCCCGAATGTAAGTTGTCTTGTCGCTATGTCAGCGGAGAATAAAAGCAATTAATTGGAAGACTTGCTTACATTTCTGGCCTCAATGTTTCTGCAGATCTCATGCTTCTTATCACTGAATCACGTATGCGGTGCAGTGTAATAACTGCTACATTCCTCTAAGATTTGGCTAATAAGTGCGTACCATTTGATTAAAACCAACTGGGATAGAGAGTTTCTAACTGTGCAGCTGACTTGACCGTCAGGCTTAATCGGATGAGGTCCACATTTACTTCGGGTAATTAACCAGTAATTGCCCGCACTCTCGAACTTGCAAGTGAGATGCCCGCTACTAAGACTGGAGTATGAGGTGTGAAAGTTTGGTTATTATTCAAACCTAGCTCTCTTGTCCTGCATCTCTAACTATTTAATGCCCACGCATATGGTGATAACCACAACTACTACGAGCTCCTCCCGAAGAATCACATTCAACCCTTCAGGCCTCACAAAGCGAATCTTGGAAATCTATGCACATTTCTTCTCAAACAGATGCTCCTCCCTTTGTGGTTGCGGAAGCAGAATATCCGCTCTTCCGCTTTTCCGCTTTTTCTTTCAACAAATTATTAAATTTGGATAAGTCCCGAATGTCGACAAATACTAGTCTTGTAAAATATCGAAACGAACATCATTTATGTGTACGCTATGGTTGCTATGTCTACTACGTTTAGCACATGTTTAAGGGAAAAATAACTGTTAAAAAACTCCAACAGAATTTCTTACAACATTTTTCAGAGATAGAAGGGAAAAATACTAAATAGGAAGCCGTGTTCCTCTTGGACAGAGCCTTTAACACCCGACACCCCAAACCACTGCATTATGATAGCGACATATTTCATTAAATGTCGCCATGTCATTCGTCGATCCGTATATTTTTTGTACAGACAGACTCCAGAGATATTTGCACAGAAGTTTATATCAACATCTCTTATACTCTTTGAGTATTTTGCGTTAGCTTTTATGAGTAACTTGTCAATGTGTAAACCGAGTTTCGGATCAATATTTGATAAGATTTGAAATTATATTTATTTACTGCTTTTGATTGGAAAGTTGTGGCCATGTGATGCCCAATATCAAAACCTTCTTGTGGAGATCAATTGAGGGCATAAATGCCTAATTTATGTTTTCTAAGTTTACTTTTGCGACGGTGAGTGTTCTTGAGGCGGACAAGACCCGGTAGGAACAGAAAGCAGAGTGAGAGAGAGAGAGAGAGAGAGAGACGGAGAGAGAGAGAGAGAGACGGAGAGAGAGAGAGAGAGACGGAGAGAGAGA
>KK502467.1:277385-291696 GCA_000688735.1 Glossina austeni | reverse complement strand
ATAATGTCTGTCAAGAATATTGGTATGCTTTTAGACCCGGGCTAGCATTAAAAATGGACCAAACCGTTAAAAGCTCGAAAAAAAAAATTGACTTTTCTCCTAATCGCTAATTAGAACAGATACAACGAAAAAACTTTCTAGGGCTATTCCACAATGACCGTACAGTGTCCATATAATGGTAAACATACCCAAACTATAGAGTAAAGAATTTTCGCTTTCCTTTTTTTTGAAAACTTTTACAACGTCCTGAGGGAAGTTTCAGGAACCCCATAAAGTATATGTATTTCTGATTAGTAACAATTTCTTAAGTGATCTAAAGAAATCCATGTGTCCGTCCATCTGGCTTTTTTTTTTTTGAGTTTTTTTTTTTTAAGATAACGTTGCGGTGAGTTATAAAAGATTCGGCGATAGCCGTATATAATTTTCTTACTTTTTGTATAAATAAATTTGGAATTGCTTTTTCATTCAATGATACCTATTTTTGTTGGTGTTATCATGTTAAGTTTGGTAAATAATTCTGAACGTGTATATGTGCTACGACGAAAAGTAAATATTTTTCATATTTATTGATATGCATGTGAGATTTATGCGATGACAGCGATGTACAAATAGTGCAAATAGTGCTATGTGTACATACCTACATACACTTTATATGTGTTGCATAAAAATTTTTTACTTTTTTTTTATTCGAATTAACATGAAAAGAAGTTTTTGTGCCTTTTAATAATATAAAAATGAATGTACTATACATATATATATATATAAATGTATCACTAATTTTCTATGTCGTCGGAAAAAGTTTTATAATTTTTTTCTTTTTAATCGGAATTATTTTTTGTTATATGTTATTAATGATTCCATAGCATTTTTATTCGCGGAATTTTAATTTTTCTTATATACTTTTCTTTTCAAAGAGAATCGTAACAGTTTCCCATGGAATAAACTGAACAAATCGAAAGTGTAGTCACTTATTCTTAGCCTAAGAGCCTAACGGCAATCAATTTCTTCTTAACATATTAATATATCCCTTAGCCGCAATCCTTTAACCGATAACCTTTATTATCTATCAGTGGCAAGTAGGAAAATTGCGAGCGCGCAAGCAAACATTAAACAGTCATTAATTTTGCAACTGTAGGCAAGTCGTGAAATGCCTTTAGGGACAAATTCTAAATAGATTTTAAGTAAATAGTTGTAGCAAGTATCGGGACGAATTTTGATTGCCTAGCGGTACAATATACATAGGTTACGCCCATTTTCAAACTTGGTCTGTTGGAACAATCCATTGTAAGCAGAATGCAAAAAATCCTAGAAACTATATAAGTAACATGTGTATGGCTAAAGGCAGCCATACGAAGTGTTTAGTATTAATTTTAATTTTTTTAAAACCACAGATTCAGACTGTTTTTCTCATGCTCCTTATTTTAATTTTTTAAAAATTTCCTTACTAGGCGACAAGCAAGTAGACACCGGCCACCCCCCATGGCTCGACTAATACCAGAATTTACTCTGGTTTATACAAGTTTTTGCCAAGAAGTTGAAATAGTTTTAGTTCCATTAAATAGTTTTAGTTCCATGCGGCTAGAAAAGCTATTTAAAGAAACGGGCAAGAGCTTCTGGCTAACCGCTTACAGAAGCTTCTTCAAAAGATTAAAGAAGTTGGGTAAAATAACTTTTTAGAGTAACTAGTTAGAGAGAAGCCGCCTAGATATGATATTTAGAAAAACTCGTTAGAGAAATTGCCTAAAGAAGTGGTTTGGAAAATTTGTTGTTGGAAAAGCTTCTTACATGATAGGCAGCTGGATGTGGCTAAGTGGATGTAGGCAAGGACACCACTGATCTCAATTTCAAAACTTGCAAATATTCGTCTCTATTTTTCGAGAATTCCATACGCGTCGGTAGATAATTTTTTTTTTCTAAGTGTTTTGTTCACTACTTTCACGCTATAATTAAAGTCATCTTAAGCAGCGAAAACATTTTATAGTCTGAGCATAAAAAAAAAAAAATGTCAAAATAGTCGAACTCATTATAGCCTGAGAGGCATGCATTTCGTGCAAATCGCATATCCAAACTTATGATAACAATTATTGGTTTAAAAAAAAAAAATAATTGCTGATATGTGATATACGCTACAGATTTTATCCATCAGTGATTTGTTGCTTTTGCATTGCTTATCGATTGATTTTCTTTAGCAACCGAATGAAAAACGCCCGGATTTTACTTTATGAATTTTAAATTATTCTTACCTACGCCTGACTTTTCTGTTTACGTTTAATGCTTTTTTTATTTGCGCTCGTATTCGATTTTTACTTCTTTTCTCTTCTTACAGCAAAGAATGCTAATTGTGAGAATTTTTTCCATATGTGATGTTTGCGAAGCATCGCCACTTGCATAATAATCATTTTTGTACCGTTTTTTTTTTTTTTTTTGTGTATTAATTGCGGTTGAACGATATCGAACCATAGGGGGTTCAGTGTAGGGTTGTTTGGAAAGAGGCGCATATGTCTGCATAAATCGTGATTACAGTAAATGGAAATGTAATGACAAAAAAACGACTTATTCGTATCCTGAGGGAAGAAAGGAAGGACGGATGACTCGAATTTATCAAGCAGGTTGTCTGCAAATGGATATTTCGGACAATACTGACTGGACAGTTACGAGACAAATTATAGAGATTGAATATCTGCGACATATTATGTTAACAAGTTGTAAGCAAAATGCTTGACAATCGTCAAAAGCTTTGAATAAATTGTAAGAATGAAAACGATTTTCTGAAAGAGATACTTGCAGTGAAAAATCCTCATTTTTAATGATTTCTATTAACATTTATAAAATAAATTCTAGTACATATATGTAAATTAATATAATACATAAAAAACAATAAATATTATTATTGTTATTGTTGTATAAATTTAGCCAGAGAATAAATTCTAAGACTAAAGTCTTAAAGCACTAGCATCTAAGGCTTTCGGCTCTATTTTTATTAATATTATTATTATTATTATTATTATTAAAAACTCTACCGCACTTGAGATTTGAACCCACGACCATTGAATTGCTAGTCGAGACTGTTGCCTACTCGGCCACATATAAAAAAAATAATATATATAAATATATATATTTATTATTATTATTATTAATTAAGCCGGATAAGAAATTCTAAGACTAAAGTCTTAAAGCACTAGCATCTGTGGCTATCAGGTTTATTGAAAAAAAGAAAAAAAATATATATATATATAAAAATCTATTATATAAGTAAAATAATAGTAAAAAGTGATAATTTATAATTGTTATTGTACCCAGCACCACCTGCGGGTATTAAGCTTGGCTGTCCGTCTGTCCGCCTTATGATGTTGTCTTTATCTGCGGAGTGTAATTTTTGAACTATTTTGATCAAATTTGGTACATTAATATGCTTTGGACCGCGGACGAATGCTATTGAAAATGGTTCCGAACAGACGAATTTTTCAACCACAAACAAAAAATTTTGATTTCGCTGCTAGGATCACATAAGAAAATTATTGATGGTGAAATGACCTTAGCTTGTTCACAGGGATCTTATAGAATGTTGACCGCTTCGTCAGCAATCCTTTCGAGTTGTTACAAACTTTTTGATACTCTACGATCGGTACGGAACGAGTTTGTTGATGTTACACACAACATATTCTCGAGAGATGTCTGTATGACCATAAAGGACAATTCAAGCGCGAGGAGTATCGACTAATTATGCACATTAATTTTATATTGTTTCATAAGTACGTTTACTATCCGTATCAAAAGCAATCAATTAACATCAAGGGAGTACGAAACAGGCCTCCGTCTTTGGGTAAATTTAAGATAGACATCACTGCGAATAGTTTTTATACACTACGCAAATACGTTGTATAATACACTGTTAGGATGTACATAATACCCAAAAGGATTTGAGATGATCCATTCCTTATAAGACCGAACGATTCGGATTCACTTCTGAACCAAACTAAGCTTACTTGTCTGTACGTTCGTCTGTACGTACGATGTCAGCCGGTGTGTTCTTGCGTTCAATTTAAAGGTCGCAATTTTTGAGACTGAAGTATTTTGGGCCAAGGCCGTATGCTATTCAAAATTTTTCGGATTTAACCACTTTTTTGATCATTTCCGATATAACGCCTTATCTTAAAAAGTCGTTATATGAACAATTGTAGGATGGTATAAGTTTTAATGGTAGACCGTGCACCGCTATAGCCTTTTTACTTGTTTTTCTTGTATTTTTGTATGTATGTAAGTGTGAGTAGTAATAAGTAAGAATAAGTAATGAGTAATAAAAAGTAATAAACAATAATAATTAATAATAAATAATGATAAGTAATAGTGAGTAATAAGTGATAATAAGTGATAAGTAAGTAGTATTAACAAATAGTAGTAAATATATACACAAATACTCTAACAACGTACAAAAACAATAAGCAATACTAGTTATTATTATTTTTACAATACTGCTGCTTAACTCCTAAGTGAGAAAACATTAAGTTAAGATATATCTTTGAGAGAACATAATTTCCAACTGTATTGACATAACTTCTCATCGAGGGGGTGTATTTAGGTTAATCAAAACAAATAGAAAGAAAGGAGGAAGAATAATATAAAGTATTCGGGTTTCTCTCTCATTCAAATAAATTTGCGAAAAAAGGGAAACTTTATCGATACCCAACATAAAAAAAACCATTTATGCTTACATTTGTAAAACGTTTAACGCGCGATATGAGTGCGTTAAATAAAAATTTATGTTAATCAGTTATCTTTCAATTCTCACGTAATCAAGCGGAATCTATGATTTCTTCATGGTTCAGTGAAACAGGCTTAAAATACGCAACATCCCCTTGTATGTGTATAAATTTGTACATGTGTGTACATGAATGTGTGTTATATTTTACACGTGGAAACGTTAAGTATTATTGCTGGTTTTTATTATTTTCGTAGCCATTAACGAAGCACAAGGGTAAACCAGGTTTTTCATATTATTTGTAACGGGCAAAAGTATGCAACATTTTTGTTCATATTCATTATATGCTCTATATATAAAGTTGCGTTAATTATTGGGCCTACTGAGAGAGAGAGAGAGAGCATTAGTTATTTCTAAATCAAAGCATATGAAAGGTGAACTTAAGGATTTTTATAGAATGAGCTATGATTTCAATGAGCTATGATTTCAAATATTGAACCCAATCATTTTCCTCTGTACGTGTTGCAGGAGTTACTAGCTACTATTGTTGAAGGATAGCAGATATTCTTGTTAGCCTTCTCGGACACATTCTCAGTCGTGGCCTCGTCGCATTCTCGTCAAATTGTTTATATACAGGTTTGATTTTGTCAAAGTCGTGAGACTTGAAAACGAAAACTAAAGTTTGCAACCTACACATTACGGATTTGGTAAAGTTTCTGAAATGAAATTTAAGAGTAAGGCTTAGATTTTTTTTCTTTTGACTTGCAGCACATTTGAGTCTGCTTCTTCCAAACAAATATTCATAATGGGGTCCTATTCCATTTCTCAATAGTGTATCATTAACTAAAATTTGCATAAACTTTGCATAAAGTAACTAGAGGTGAGGGGCATTCACGATTCGCCTTAAGATGATTATAAACTTCTTATTTATTTTCATACTCACATATATGCACTTTTGTGCTTTAAAAGTTCATTTGTATTATTAATGTTGCAATTTATCGGAAAGTAAGTGTAAAATGTATCGTAAAAACATTTTAATAATTTATAGAGTCTTTCATATTTGTATTGCATTTCAGAAAGAGGGAAAGAGTATAAAATCAGGACCAGACCGACCATAAAGATTAACTGGGCGAAATTTTAGGGCTCTTCCTCTATAGAGCTGGCTGCTTTGAATCGTGTGTTTTTCTTTTTTATTTACAAGAAAGAGCGAAAAAAGCGCCTCTTAAACAATTCGTTTATGGTGTTAAAATTAGTAGGTACAACTCTTTGGAATTTTTTGCCACACCGAACACATACACAACAAACATTTATACCTGATTGGATTTGTTAAATAGTTTACTCATATGCACTTTATACACTTAAAGTGCACATAAAATGGCTATAAATACCAACATATATAAAACGGTATAAAACGGTAGCAGCATTGAGGGCAAAAATGGAGCAAAAGTGGATATATGTGTGAGAGATATTGAGAGAGAGAAGAGAAAAGTGGTAGGAGGTAGCGTAAGAAAGAAAAAGTTTTTTGCAAAAAAAGTTTTTGAGAAAAAGCGTAAAATTGATAACAGTTGATTGCACACATGCGAGTTGTAGTAGAGTAGCAGGAGCAGCAACAGCACCAGCAGCAGATAAACTAAGGCTATACTATACACATATACATTGAAGCAAGTTTTTCAAAGTCCGTCAAGTAATCTATGCAAAATAGGTATTGTACGCACTACGAACCCATTCAAGGATTAAAACTAAATTTAAATAAAATATATAACGTTTTTTTGCTTTCCTTCTTATTCTCGCTCTGCTTGGTTATTTGTTCAGGCTGCACTTATTCCTTTTTGCTCGTAAAAATTGTGTTTGTTTGGAAAAGTATAAAAACAAAGATGAAAACTTTTCAATTGGCTTTTAGACATGCTTCAATGATAACAAAAAACTTTTGTTTGGTTCATTTGCTCATTTAACCAACACCCACTCATGTATGTATTATTATGTATACCTGAGTATTTATGTTTTTCTAAGTACTTTGGAATATTTTTCTTTTTTCAATAAATTTTATATTTATGGAACACTTTTTTTTTTTAGTTGCACCTATAAAATGCGGCCATGATTTCTGCTTGCGAGAGCGGCCAACTCGTGCAAGTAACAAATATTCTATTTTGCAAGCGTTCGTAGCAAATCGTTCGTAATGAATTGATTAATTTAAGTTCAAAACTGATCTTAATGCCTTTCATTGAGAGAGAATTAAAATTAGAATGTTTTGAACTAAAAATCGTAATTCGCGGATGCCAGAGTATATTTATTTATATATTTATTCTTCAATGTGCTCTCTTCTTCTTCTATATAATTTTTCTCTTCATTTCTTTATTTTCTTTTTTATTTTTCCATTCTGTGTGTGAAAAGGCCTTTCCAAAGCTCTTTCAAAACTTCATTCACGTATGTGTTCGTATAATTTCTAATGTAGGAATTTTTTATGTATTTGAAAGAGTTGCAAGTCATGGACTGTTCCCAATATCACGTAAGTCCTTCAATTCGACTATTGCAAAAACTCCTTTATGAGGTAGTACATCTTCTTAAAGAAGTAGAGAAAATTGTTTAATTCGTCCAAATTGTTGCATTGTACTGAACCAGAGGATTTTATTAACAGTTTAAACGGTTGTTAACTGACCAAACGACGAATTTAAGTGCTCGTTTACTTTCGCAATTTTGTGTTGTGTGTGATAAATTCGGCTTCGTTTGTAGTTGCAAATATATTCCAACACCGCTTGTGATACAGGACTTATTAAGTTTGAGTAGATGTAGATGAAGGGCTTAAAATATATTCACTTTTTATTATATCGATTGATTTAGAAGTTTTTTTTTCTGAATGGATTTAAGCTTGTCCGTCCGTCTGTCTACCTAATGCCCGTCGATTGACTTCTGTGTTCAATAGCTTTATTTTGACGAAATTTAGTATGCTGATGTGTCTTTCGTCTCAAGGACGTACTCTACTGAATGGGCTAATTATGCGGCCACACTCTCTCCATATTACATTTAAAGAAGGGTTGGGTAAAATTTCTCAACAAAAGTCGCTGATTAACAGTATGTCGGCATACTAGATTGATATGAAAAGTTTATAATCGGATGTTGTTACAAGAGATACATTTTTAATACCCACCGCTGTAAGATTGCGGTACACTCATTTTGCTTTTTTTCATAGTACATGTCACACCCAAAAGGAAGCTTTTAATTTTAAATGAATATGGTAGACACTGCGATTAATTTTTTCTTAAGAATACCAGCGATATGGGTATCAAATAAAAGAACTTGGAGAGTAGAATGCGAAAAGCGTAGTGGTGGGTATGCGAGATTTGGCCCCCGATGATTATAAGTTTCTTACTTGTTTTTTTTTTTTTTTTTCTAATGACCAAGTAATAAGGCATGCATCACAGTGGTGAGCACAAACAAGTGGCGATAGAGAGAGGAAGTGAACGTAGCCTGCCATATGTTGTGCTCGTTTGGTAAGCGCAATGCCTTTACTTACCAAGCAGTTGAAAACGTGAACAGAATTAAACTCGATAACTCTAATAGTGCGTCGAATACAAGAGCTAAAGAAATAAATTCTAATAAACGCTGGACGATGCCATTGACTGGATAACAAAGTAGGATATGTAGGAGAATTCCAATAAATCTTCCTTAGATAGCTTAGCAAAGATTTCCTGCATATCATCTTCAGAGAAGATTCACTATATATGCTTCTTATCGTTTCTTCAAATTTTTATGAGTGGCCTTGATCGGCTTCTTGCTTTTTTACATTCTATTTTGACACACTACGATGGACGTAAGTTGTTTGCTTAGGAAATCTTAGCATCGAAAAGTAATAGCGATATGTAACTACATGTGTATTAGCTTTTATATGGTAGAGAGATATAATTCGATGATAAATTTTTGATCTCTTTACTGTTAGTACCCCCGGGTTATGTATCCTTTAACGAGTATTTTCTATGCAATCATATTTTTTATGTACAATTATGCATCAATATTTTCTAGATGTATATTATGAGGACAAAAATAATTGTAAATTTTATTTAATTAAATATTTTAAATGCATGTATTATTATTATTGTTATTGCAATATGGGGATAATTTAAAAGTACATATGATTGACATTCTGCTTTAACTATAACTTAAATAAATACATTATTGTTATTGTTATTGTTACTATTGTTATTGCTGTTGTTATTGTTGTTTTTGCTATTTTGTTGCTATAGCAATTGATGTCATTTGCGATTTCAGTAATTGACAATTGTGATATGCAAATGTTTACTGTTGTCATTACTGTTGACTTAACTAATGTGATGGCCATTCAATGATGTGCTCCGATATGATGTGTTATGCGTTATGTGTTTTATACGAGCAAGAGTCCATAAACATATATACATACATACATATATACATACATACATATATACATACATACATATATACATACATACAAACATATATACAAGCGAGGGAGCGTAAATGTATTAATGTAAGTGTACTCGATTTGTTATACAAATTGTATATTCTTTGATATTTAATTGTTATTTACGATAATAGTTGCTATTGTATGTGTATGGATGTAAGTGTACGCACGTATACGTAGACAAATGTATTTATTTCGGAATTTATAGATTATTTACTAAAATTCTGGAAAACTATGATAATAAGTCGTGACGATTAAATGCGTTTGTACAGAGAGACATGTGGATTAGTTATCATATTTTAAAATGTGTAATACACACGCATACGCATGCATACACACACACACACACACATATATATATATTTCCGTGTATTGATGTTTAAGTTTGTCCGGTGGTTATGCCATTTGATTATTGTTGAATAAATCATTAAATCAAGTTTCGATTTCTCTCTTTCTCCGTCTCTATCTTTCTCTATCCATTCTCCTTACATTCGATATCCATAAGTTTGCGTTATTCGTCGATGTCGTGTTCATTATAAGTAACATTATCTGTGTATTGATTTGTTTGAGTTGTTTACGTTTATTATTGCAGGGGAATTTTGTTTATTTGCATTATCATGAGGATGACTAGTGACCGGGTGTATGAGTATTGTTTTGTAATCTCACATCCAATCTATGAATCTAGGATGGTGTCATTGTTATTTGTTTTGTTTTTAAGTGCAACATTTTAATTTACCGTTCACAACAGTGTTTTTTACTTTAAAATAATAACGAGCAGACCTACTTAGGCATTCTTGTCTGTCTATTGTTATTTTAATTGAATTCGTCAAGTACGTATGTACACAGATGAACGCATATAAAAGGTATTCCAAAATGAATTCGTGAATTCGATATAGCGGGATGATTGGAAATTTCAAAAATATTAAAATGTAAACCATATTATCGGACATAAGTTGTCAAAAAAACAACGAAAAAAATCTATATCCCTCTTGGGACGCTTATTTCTTATAATCGGCATTTTATATCTCTACATAAGGACAGTTAATTGTGGGCTGTTGATAAGTTGTGCCCAATGTTATGTTGACATCTATTAAGCTTTGCAGGTTATGAACTTTTTTTTGCCTTCTTTTCCATTTGAAACAGCGCTTTTGTAGCGTTCTTTAAAGTTTCGGGAAGCGCCAAAAGCCACAACAAACTAAATTAAGCGAATAAGACAACTTTGGGAACGATATGAGTCGAAGTTATAGGGAATGAACTTCGAAGAACTAATGGAGAGTGCGGGAAGATAGGTCCACTATGCCTATGCCGAAATAAAGGCAAAGGACTTTCTGTTCTTAATTTTGGCGAATAGTTTATTAACGCTTTCTATATTGATTCAGATACGTATGTCCGGGGGGTGTTACAATAAAATAATTATTTCATAAATAAAATAATTTTAATTAAAATTGCAAGTGTAAACCATATTCTCGAATTACAGTTAATAACAAAATGGAAATCATTGCTCGGTTATCGCATAATGATTTTTGCTTTTCAAATTAAAAGAAAAAAAAAACTCCAAAAATATTCGTCTAATTGTGGAATACCTTCACATATATTTCTGGAGACCAGTATATAACCGACCTGCTTTAAATAAACATAAGCGTTCCCACGGGCAATTTGACTGTAAGTATGTCTACACAGTGTTTCATTCGTGAACTTATGGGAAAATTTTAATTAAAAATCATGTGGCTTCATTTATGACCCCCTCAACTTAAATATTATATATAATATATAATATATGAAGCACAGAAAATTATTTTAAAATTTTATTTAATTTTTATAATTTTTTTTTTTTTTTTTTTTTTGTCTTAAGAATGCATAAGTAAACGAGACGAAGTGATTTAGTTTTCTTGCGCTCCAAACCACAAATTCATTGCTTGGTGTTTTTTTCTATTTTCTCTATCGTTGTTGAAAATTTCATTTGACTTTTATATATATATATATATATATATATATATATATATATATACATTTTTTCCTTTTTTTAATTTTAGTTTATATTGTCAACGCACCGTATACGCAAAAAGAAATATATAATAAAACAATAGAAAAACGTTGAAATAGAAGGAGAAGAAAAGCAAGTTAAAAGTAGCTTTTTGAAAGAAAGTCAAAAAAAAAAAAAAAAAAAAAAAAGAAAAAAGGAGGAAACCAACGTTTCTTTTTAGCCACAATTAATTTATGCAACTTTCAATGCTTGCGGCAGCAAATGAGTTTAACTTTTGCTACGCTAGAAGAATTTTTAATTTCAGTTTTGAGCTGAAAGAAAAAAAACAACAACAATAAAAAAAAATTGTTCACTAGCAAAGGAACCACACAACCCCCTAAACCTCAAAACACAAACCTGAAACAAACCAAACCTAGCTCAGGCAGAACGACGGTGGATGCTGGTGGATAATGACGGGGGGGAGCGAGGATTGAGAAATGTTCACCCAAGTTCGATAATAAAGTAATGTTGGTTCTAGTGGCGGAATAAACGTTGCGTAGTAGAATGAAAACAGACAATAAAAAGAAGACCTTACAAGGCAACATGATGTTCATAGTGTTGAATGAAAGTTTCACAAAAGTGATCTCATCTACTTATGAAAGCTTTGTTTATTTTTAATTTGCTTTACGACTCTACGACTCTACGACTTTTTCTGTTTCTTTTCTTTTCTTTTCTATTTTTTTTTGTTTTTTTTTTTAATATATATTCACAGCGTTTGTTGGTAATAACAACAAGAAACACATCAGCATCAGCGGGAGCATCATTGTGGTTGCTGTTGTAACTTTCGACGTAAATTTTATAATTAAGCAATTTAACCGCAAACCTTTTACTGCGTTGTTTTTTTTTTTTTTTTTTTTTGTGTCGCCGATAAAAGGATTGTATTTAAAATTTCTTGTTAAAAAAAAGGACATAATTGTTTTTGGTTTTTGTTGATGGCGGTGGGTGTATGCAAGCAAGTGGTCTACGTTAGTTACTATTTTCTCCTATAGAAAATTGAAGATGAAAAAGAAAGTTAGAAAATTAATTTCATTTGAAGGCGAATGCTAGATACCCACCAAAAACAGGTAAACATATGAGGCACAAGAGCCCAAGGGGATCCCAAGTGGATGTTCTATGAAAAGGATACCGTGATAAACATGTACTGTAAGAGACATACTAAGGCTAAAATATTAAACAATAGATCGAAAATTAGAATTTTGATAACAAGATTGCGGGTATTTGCAAAAATATTGCAAAGACGCGCAAGTTGGCAAGCAGACCGTAGGTCATAGCTGCAAAAGCAAAAGCTTACATAGCGATATATTATTGTTTAGCTCTTTTTTTATTACGGCAACAACATGCAGTCAACCGCCACTTTATTCACCATCCTTCCAGTTACTAATGGTCTGTAGAGTTTTATGACCTGTAACTTAGAGGAAGAATTATTAAAATAACGGGTTCTTTTTTTTTTTTTTTTTCAAACTTCATATTAAAGAACAATTATTTAATGTCATTTCTTTTACTCTGTATTATGATTTGTGTGCGGCTTTCACTTTGCATATTCTCTGTTCATTTTTTACTCAATAGCAATTGCGGAGAATGTCACGAAGAGTTTTTCTTGTCCACCAAAACAAGTTCACAAAAAGAGGCAAGAATATTATGTTTTCCTTAAGTCATTATATTTAGATATTCGCCGTAAGCATCTGAAACAACAATATATGGTGTAGTAGTGTTGTTTGCAACCGTTGTTCAGGGGGACGTGTAGTGTAACTTAGGTAGCGTACATCACTTTCCTTAATACATTTACTCAAATGACGAAATAAGGCTAAGATTATTTTTCGATCAGCTAATATAGCGCTTATTCTTTTGCCAAAACACGCGAATGTAAACGATGGATCTAGTCTTCCGTACGTTCGCATATACTTAACATACCTTATACCAAATCTAGTTTCATGCCATCTAATTGATTTTCCCCGAGAATAGATTTCCGATAAATGGAAAAACTCTGGCACATTCCCAACCCACGAAAAGAGATTCTCGGAAAACACATCAATTATGATAATTCGCTTATATAAGCAGAATATTTGAATAGAATCTGAGTCGAAAAGAAAGTTTAAGTTAAGAATGCTGTCAATGCTGATTATTAAAATTCCGAGGTAAATTTTCCACAATTATTACAATCAGGAATCAAGGAATGGACATAACGCAAATGATGTAAAATCCATCAAATCCCTGTTCAGGTGTAATTCGAGACTGCGAAGTGGATCGGAAAGTTACTACATTCCGATCTTTTAGTGGAAGGGAAAACACTGATATATTTATATATAGGTGCTGTTATGTATTTTATGATGATGACAGCCCTGCTCGTATTAGTCCGTCTGCCTGCTTGCTTACGTTATTATAATAATTTTATCGTTGATATCACCTTTTTTTTTGTCATTTCATATGTCCATGTTATCCAAGTGTGTACTGCATTGTTGTGCCAGCGGTTGCTCATGTCGTATACGCATTTATTCAGTTCGAAATATTAGTTTGTAGTTATATATGAATAAAAATATTGCTAAATATTTTTACAAGATGTATAACTATTTCATATACAACTATCCACATCCGTTCAGGATATCGATCCTTCGATCCTTCAGTTTTTATTAAATCGATTCTTGCGTTGTCTGAGCGACGCCCAATTGCGCAAAAATTCCCAATTGAAAATTTCCTTTAAAAATGAATGAGAAGCTAGCCAAGGACGAGTCGAAATCGGAATCGTTAAAAAAACTAAGATTTCGAATAAGTTTTCACGAAACCCTTACAACGTACCAGTGAGGATGAATGATTTATTATGGCAAGTAAGTGTTCAATATCGCCTTAATTCCGGCATATCAGGTCGACTCGTTTCAGTCAAATGTTGCTTTTAACTTGTAGACAAATAATTTTGTTTTTTTTTTTCGATCAAACTAACGAATAATTTAAAAATATTTTTATTTTGCCTTAAGCACTAGTTTTGCTAATGGAGTTTTATTTGAAAAATGTGCGAAATTTCAATTTTCAAAATTTAATTTTATAACATTTTTGTTTTTTGTAATTATAACCACCAATATCTCTGCATTCGCTAAATATTTTGTTATTTGTTAGATAAATTACAACCTAATGATATTCAATCAACAATAAATTAATAAAA
>KK502467.1:250940-277081 GCA_000688735.1 Glossina austeni | reverse complement strand
TTTTTCAAAATAGAGCGTTATATGAAGTGGACCAACCTAAACTACTTTCAATAGCGTTCGTCCTTTGGCCGAAACACGTCAGAATATCTCAAAAATTGCGGCCTGTAGCTTGAACACGAACTTACATGACCATCAAGCGGACAGACGGACGGATGGATTTAGATCGATTTAAAAAATAATTTTGAATCGATTGGTATAATAAAATGTGGGTAAATTTTAAACCCTTCCGCCTGTTACATATATCCGCACAAACTTAATATACTCTGTACGACAAGTGGTGTAGGGTATAAAAAAAAGTAATCAATAAAATTACAGCGAATTTTGTTTCGTACAAAAACCGGCTGAAATGTAATCAGTGGCAAGCATAAGCATCGACGATGAAATTTGAGCAAAAACTTCCTTTCATAAATTATTTGAATTAATGAAAGGTTTGAATAAAAAAAGGTATCGAATTCAGTTTTACATTTTTGTTTGTGAATTACATAATTTTGTTATCCTTCTCTTTTAGTCAAGCAGTTTTGATTTCGTACACATATGTCAAAGTGCAGAGTTGTTTAGAGAGACTTAACTTGCAGGCCAAGTTTAGTACGATTGCATTACGATCTTCCGTTCATTTTGGTCATTTTTTCACTTGAAAAAGTTCAAAATATTATCAAGGAATTATGTTTGCGTTGATGGCACTTTCGAAAACACTTTATACACTCATTGGGGGATAATGAATTCAGTTCATAAACAACCTGTGACAGCTAACACTGAATTTAATCGTTAGTTTTCCTTATAATTGATTAATGAATGTATAGACAGTTGGGTCAAAATTTACAGCTACGAGGCTTAACAAGTTAGTATATGTTAATTAAACTGTTTTCCGAACACTGAAACATCACAAGATTTGAAGTTTGGGTTCTAGGCCCTATATTGCATATGAAGGTATATGTGTATGTACAAGGGTTTATAAATTAAATTTTAAAACTTATTTCGAAATGATCTGAAAACAACTCTCAAGCTTAATCTAAGCACACCAACATTAAGTTCCAACAGTAAATGATATATGGACCGGATTGTGCAAACTTACATGGCTAAGCCAATCCAGCATCTCATGTCGGCAAAAAAATGCATATGCACTCTATGGGATCTGTGATGGTTATTTTCGGGATATTAAAGACACATTAAACTGACTGATCGGACTGATCGGACTGATCTTGAATCTTGCGCCAAGCAAAAAGTTCGGGGTTTTAAATAGCTTTTTATATATCAATTTTATTGATAAACGTTCGCTAGTGTTCTGCCAAGAACATTATATGGTCGTTGCAAAATTACTACAACTTCAGCGCGAAAAATTCAATCTAACAAGTTTGAAGGGTCTCTTTTGAAGCCATCTTTATATTATTAAGAGACTTAGAGAGAGATGTAGGCTACGTAGGTGGATACTTCCCAGCCAAGCGCTCGCAATGTGTACCCGCTTATTGACGACATGTGTTGTTTGGCATTATCGTTCTGTAAGGCGACGCCTTTTCCATTGTTAAAGTGTGAGTGCTTTCCTTTCATTGTGCGTCGCAATCGGAATAGTTAATAAGAGTAGAGAAAGAGATCATCCATGTGGCTGTGGTAAAGCATCATACACGATTTCCTTTCTTTCCCGGCACGCTCATAACATTACCTTACGAAATATCAAACCGGATTTCCCAGCTTATTACGCTGCTTCATTTATCTTAGATTTCGACTTATTGGGCATACGGTTGTCGTTTTTGTCCCATTTTCATTTTCTTTGGCTTCTTACTTTTCACTTACTATATATAGTATGGGCTGCCAGAGTATGGCATATAAAAAAAGATAATTCTAATTGCACCTTACAGTGGATGAATTTTAATCGATCGAATTTTCATCAATTTTTTGAATCGGTTCATTCTTCTCGATTAGAAATTTCGCTTATGAGTACAATATTTTTCCTACCTGATGATGCATTTATTTGCATATTTGCTAAACATGCAGACTTCAATTGCAGCAACACTGTTATCTATGCCGACTCTATAAAGTGTTCAAATGACTTTTTGATGATAACTCATCTGTGTTTGCGGTGTATTTTTCACTTACAAAATTAAAAAAACATTTATTGCGACATTGTCTAACGACCCCTTTTAGTCATATCGAATATGCATATGTTTTTTACATCATCACAAAAAAAAAAAAAACAATGGAAAAATATAAAAATTTTAAATGAATAGGAGCATCAAATGCAAAGTAAATAATTTATCCATGATCTGAGACGCATTCGGGATTATCGTCATATAAAAATCGCTCAGGATAGTGCGGGCAATAAAACTTATATTCACAGTACTTTAACAACTCCACACTTATTTTGGAAAATTTCACATAAATAACTTTTATAGTATATACTGTTCATGACTACTACTACTACTACTACTACCACTACTACTACTACTACTACTACTACTACTACTACTACTACTACTATAGGCTGTTCATGAAACTATTTAAATATTTTAATCTTTTTCGAGTTTTTTTTGGATCGGTCATCTTATTATTAGTGGATAGTCAGTGGGCTTGTATGTGGATTTAGCTCACCTTCAAATTCTGTTGATTAAGATGAAATTAAGAATAATTTATATATTTTTGAATGCTCGCTATTGCTTGAGCATTAGAGATTCCCACCGACAGAAGGCCTAAAATTAGGCAGATAAGTGCAGGAAAGTGATATTAGAGATGTAGAGTCTGACGCTCTTTATATTTCACAGGTATATGTACATTTTGCAGGATCTATGAGATCTACATAGCTGACGTCGCAAACGTTAAAATATATTAATAATATCTCTTAATTTCGTGGCGTTTAGACCAAACTGTAAAAACCGTTTAAAATAAATATGAGTACGATAATCGGTTTAAAGAGAAATTTATAAGCACTACATTTAAAAAAAAAAAAAGAAGAAATAAATTGAGTGTTGGGAAATTATTCTCTCTCTTACTCTCTTACACACACAATAACTTAACTCCATTTAAGATAATCATCTAAGGACGTAAGGCGATTACATTATTTGATAATTGATCGATTTGTACTTTTTCTCTTTATAATAAAATTATTTGACAATGAATGAAATTTATATATGTATTCAAGAGGCCGTAAGAACGTCATATCATTTTGCATATGAAAGACAAAACATCTGTCTATATATATATATATATATATGTGTGCAGATGATGTATTTATACAATTATATTATAACTCTGTGTCTAGCAAGCGCATTTAAAAAATTCGTCCTTAGCAATTACTTTCTATTGAGAAAATCGTCTGCATCATCTACATAGAAGCTATTATTACTTCTGTACTTACATGCACTATATATGTGTAGGTATTTATCTCCGACAGCCCGCAACTACAACAGAATTAAGGAAAAACTACAAAGATTAGCTTTAAGGAGACTCTTGGATACTCAGCACTTCACACGTGCATATAAACACAAGTAAAGGGACAAAAGTAAAGGCTTCGACCCCCTCTCCAGCACGATATTCCCATCGAGTTCTTAAATGAGCTTCGAAACATATCTGTGGAAAAATAGCTATCGTTCTCTTCTGGCGGATTTGATTACAAAAATTTCAAATTCTTTCTTAGGCTTTTCTATTTCAATATTTAGTAATTATAGATATATTCGCGAGTCAATTTTGCCCCTCTTGCGAACTTGGCCTATGAAAATATTTTATGAATAAAAAACACTTAGTTTCATATGCTTAAGTCTACTTTGGTTGGGTGTATTCTAATGTAACATAACACAAACGCATAAAAATGAACAGACAGACGGACAGACGGGGATTCGAATCAGAAGTCTATAACTCTTCGGCACTGTTTATTTATTCATATATTAAGGAGTCTTTCATAGCTCTTGGCAATTGTTACAAACTCTATAGCCAATCAAGTGTATTCATATTTTTCAATACTATATACGATATAAAATGTAATCTATACAACAGTTTAACTATTTCTATGCTTTTAGTGTGAACGATTTTTGCTATTCCGATAAAATATTGTTTATTGCCGTTTTCCTTTCATATTACAATCCCTAAATCACTTGCGGTAAAAGTTGTAATAATTGTACAATCATGTTGGATTACCTACCTATACATGCAGGTATGGGACCGAAGGTGGGCGGGCGAGTTTGTTATTATAACGATTTATTTTGAATTGCTTTTCAATTTTATTCTCTTCTCGTTGAGTAGATAATATTGGATTTTTATTATTTCTAAAACATACGCTCAGCTGTGGGCTTTATTATTATTATCAAGTGCGCGGCCTGCATTAAAATTTCATGTCATCTTTGACTGGGGAAGTCATTATAAATTCTCCAGGAAAATTTTTTTTTTCTTTCATTAACATCTCCATGAAATTTTTTCTTTGAACTTTCGGGCTTTTCTACCAACTAAAGTCTTATCCATTGATTTCTAATTTCTATTACCTACTAATCAATGCAGTAAAGTACAGTTAAAGTCGTAGAGCCGCTTCAATTAAGCATGCTGTACCAGAATAGTTCAGGTGATGGTTTCAATTCAAATTTCGATCAGTTACACTGCGTGCAGTAGAGCTCCTTAAACAGATAATGTCCGGTTCCGGCATTTTTTTTTTTTTTTTAATTAAATATTCGTGTACTACTGTGCCGGGCCGAAAGAAGTTAGGAAAGAGATTGGAATACGTAAGCGGCCGCAGTCTATTGGTTGTGTGGACAGTCGGTAAGTGCTATGTATTTGCCTTTTTTCCATCCCAAATACGTTTTCTTCCACGCCATTATAGTGGCTTATCCTCTTCAGTTAAGGGCTCTTAACTTTGAGTTAAAAAATCAAATGAAATATTATTATTAAATAAAATATAATTATAATAATGATTGTTATTATAAGTAATTATGCACCTAATTATGAATTTTTATTTATAAAACAAAATTTCATAAACAAATTTCAATTTTTAATTTTTTAATTAACAAAATGTAAACTAATCTGTAAATAATGTGAGAATATCTTAACTGGTTGAAGTCGGACTTCAAGTGAAAACACTACCACTATTAGTGGGACCCGGCCTACCGTTAAATACCATACACCACTTTGTTTAATTTAGTTACTTATATAATGGTTTTTCAAAACAAGGCTTTATATGTTGGGTGGTCGAAAAAACGGTCTTATGCAGACCATTTTCGATAGTGTCGCCCTTTTCGGCCGAAAAATGTCGGTGTATCAAATTTCTATCAAATTATATCTCAAAAATTGCGACCTCTTTCACGAAAAATAGGCGGGTGTTTTTCAAGTTTTCCTAGCACATCTACCTTTCTTAGTAGAGTAACGTATGAGAATACGAGTTCATTGCGAAATCTCTCGCGGACAGAGAATTGCTTTCCTGATATCTAATAAGATAATTATATATTATTGTGTTCGATTCTAAAACGTAAAAGTGTCCCTTGCTCACGTCACTTTGCCTTTTTGCAAACTTTGGGGGCGACCCTTTAATAAAATATAATTTAAAATTTAGTGTAAATAAATGTTTTCTCTCTAATTAATAAAAATAAAAATGCTTTATATTTACATTTATGTACATAATTACAATCATACTTTTTTTTTTGAATTCTGCAAAAAAAAAAAAAATTATTGAATATTTACGAAATTAAAATGAACTTTAATTAAATAGTAAAAAAGAAAAAAAAAAAAGCGGAAATTGCAAATTTTTAGCCCAAACGCAAATAAAAGAATATTTGAATCTAAAATATAATTAATAATCGTTTCGGCTTTGAAAAATAATTGATGAAAACAAATTATAATTAACGTTTGTAGACGAATTTATCAAAGACCTGCATGGCTTAGAATGACGATCTCTTGCTAAATTTTATACACACTTAATAAATCTATCAGATCAGAGTCAGAAAAGGTTCTTTTTTTTTTTTTCATTCCAAAGATGAGTAAATCATTATACTATGCGAAGTGGTGTAGGGTACCTAAAGCCCGGTCGTGCCCGGCTAAAATGTTCTCACTTCTTTTACAATAAATCATATCACGATGAGGCTCGCAATCAAAAAGGAGTCTTTTTGTATGTTGAACACAGGTCTGTAGTTTAAATTCATTTATTTATCTAAACAAACCATACATTTAAGCACATTTCACATAACACACGGGTCATATAAAATATTTTTATACAAAATGTATATAAAATAAAAAAAATCTTCAAAAATAAAACAATTAAGAAATTCACGTTCGCTTGTGACCGATTCTTTTACATCGACCACCTTTATCGTAAAGAGCTCTAAGTAAACACGATTTTCATACTCTCTAATGTTGAATGGGCGTGGCATGGAAATAAACCATTTCTGTAAAATATACGTCGATCTTTTATTGTCTTTTTATTGCAGTTTACAAGAAACGACGAAAAACCCAGAAATCAGAGCCGTTCACAGTTCATGTGACCGATTTAGGCCATTTCCTGTTAGGGTTAAACAAGAGTTTCACTAATAGAGAACAAAAAAAAAGGAAAATCTTTTTTTATTTAATAAAAAACTTGTTTACTTGTTTGTCTAGTCGATTATAGTTTATTGTGTTTTGAAGGAAACCATTAAGTTAAACTTACACGGAGTTCCTTACTATAATGACAAGTTGAAGGCAATCAAGCGAATCATTTGACATCACATTGATCGAAGGTCTTAAGTAACACCTTAATAATCTTAACTCGTTATAGCTCGTATATAACTCGTTGCATGGGGTACTGTAAGCCCTAATAATTTATTAAACACAGTCTGTGGTGTACAAAAGAAAACTCGAAACTTTTTCTAAACCATTTCTTATTCTTGTTCTTCAACTTGCGAGTGATTTTTAAAACAATGAATTTTTGTTTAACAGAAGGCAATTTTCTTTGCATCTGTGTATTAAGAGTGTTCACATTGATAGTTTGGTATTAAACAAAAAATTTCCATTATTTAATATGCACACATGCACATATATATCACATATTACGTCTTATATGATTTAATTAAAAAAAATTTTCTATAAATTTTTTTTCAAAAAAAACAAATCACAAAAACACAAAACACAATTGCTTGCATATGCAAACGACAAAGTAATCAAATAGAGTGTAAAGATGTGTGATGTAAAGGTATTAAAAAAATCTTTGAAAGTTAAATAAACATAACAACATATGATAAATGCAACATTCAAGCTACAAGAATGTTTCTTTTTGTTTTTTTGCAAGTTATTAAAATAAAAAATAAATAAAATAATGTTTTTAGAAGAAAACGTGTTTGTGAAAATAAATCGGATAGATTTGAAGACATATGTAGTAAATTACTACTACTACAAGTTGCATCATATGTTGTTCTTATTTTAAAATATATTTTTTATAAAAATATGGTGATTAAAGTTTATGATACCTATAAAAACAAACAAACACTTGCATATCTAAATAGGAACAAAATTAATTTATATAATAACTTGTGTATGATATACAAAAACTTTAGAATCCATCTATGATAGCAATCATTGTTGGATAAACTTTTTTAGAATAGCTGGATTTTTTTTTTTTGCCCGAGTATCGAAACCGCCATTTTTAAAGTGGGAAGACTAGTACTTACTTACTCTTCTTAACGATGAAGTGTAACGAAGGATAGCACGGTTTAGGTTCATTAGCGCAGTCTGTTGAATCAAATGCAAAAATATGAAAAAATATTATCCCACAAAGGGTGCTTTTGTAGCATTTCATTGGACATTCTTTAGGTTCTTTAGGTTTTCGAAAATTTGCACAAACTAAGCGGAAAGCTTGGTTTAAAATAAAGTTTGTGCAACGCTACCTAGTATGCCATAGTTGTATTTACAAAACTCACACTTGAAATTGCTTGAATCTTAAACACCGATATAAGGTTACTTTCCTAGTTGTTTGAAGCCTATCCCTAAGCAGTTGCAAAGTCAAGGAAACCTTTCTTGTTCCAAGTTCTGTGCCCTTACAGAGATTTAAAACAGACTGAGACTTGTGTGTAATGTAAATCAATTCGAGAAATTTCGAAACCTGCACATCTACACATCCGCACGAATAATAATTTTAGTAAGCACATTGCCTTTGCAATTTGCGGTTGATTTTTATACCGAGCTGCACTGCGGATGTGTACAGCACCCAGGAGGATTTTAGATATACCCTGCTTTTATTATAACGACCGATTCAAATTCATTTTCTTANTTTCTGTAAAATATACGTCGATCTTTTATTGTCTTTTTATTGCAGTTTATAAGAAACGACGAAAAAGCCAGAAATCAGAGCCGTTCACAGTTCATGTGACCGATTTAGGCCATTTCCTGTTAGGGTTAAACAAGAGTTTCACTAATAGAGAACAAAAAAAAAGGAAAATCTTTTTTTATTTAATAAAAAACTTGTTTACTTGTTTGTCTAGTCGATTATAGTTTATTGTGTTTTGAAGGAAACCATTAAGTTAAACTTACACGGAGTTCCTTACTATAATGACAAGTTGAAGGCAATCAAGCGAATCATTTGACATCACATTGATCGAAGGTCTTAAGTAACACCTTAATAATCTTAACTCGTTATAGCTCGTATATAACTCGTTGCATGGGGTACTGTAAGCCCTAATAATTTATTAAACACAGTCTGTGGTGTACAAAAGAAAACTCGAAACTTTTTCTAAACCATTTCTTATTCTTGTTCTTCAACTTGCGAGTGATTTTTAAAACAATGAATTTTTGTTTAACAGAAGGCAATTTTCTTTGCATCTGTGTATTAAGAGTGTTCACATTGATAGTTTGGTATTAAACAAAAAATTTCCATTATTTAATATGCACACATGCACATATATATCACATATTACGTCTTATATGATTTAATTAAAAAAAATTTTCTATAAATTTTTTTTCAAAAAAAACAAATCACAAAAACACAAAACACAATTGCTTGCATATGCAAACGACAAAGTAATCAAATAGAGTGTAAAGATGTGTGATGTAAAGGTATTAAAAAAATCTTTGAAAGTTAAATAAACATAACAACATATGATAAATGCAACATTCAAGCTACAAGAATGTTTCTTTTTGTTTTTTTGCAAGTTATTAAAATAAAAAATAAATAAAATAATGTTTTTAGAAGAAAACGTGTTTGTGAAAATAAATCGGATAGATTTGAAGACATATGTAGTAAATTACTACTACTACAAGTTGCATCATATGTTGTTCTTATTTTAAAATATATTTTTTATAAAAATATGGTGATTAAAGTTTATGATACCTATAAAAACAAACAAACACTTGCATATCTAAATAGGAACAAAATTAATTTATATAATAACTTGTGTATGATATACAAAAACTTTAGAATCCATCTATGATAGCAATCATTGTTGGATAAACTTTTTTAGAATAGCTGGATTTTTTTTTTTTGCCCGAGTATCGAAACCGCCATTTTTAAAGTGGGAAGACTAGTACTTACTTACTCTTCTTAACGATGAAGTGTAACGAAGGATAGCACGGTTTAGGTTCATTAGCGCAGTCTGTTGAATCAAATGCAAAAATATGAAAAAATATTATCCCACAAAGGGTGCTTTTGTAGCATTTCATTGGACATTCTTTAGGTTCTTTAGGTTTTCGAAAATTTGCACAAACTAAGCGGAAAGCTTGGTTTAAAATAAAGTTTGTGCAACGCTACCTAGTATGCCATAGTTGTATTTACAAAACTCACACTTGAAATTGCTTGAATCTTAAACACCGATATAAGGTTACTTTCCTAGTTGTTTGAAGCCTATCCCTAAGCAGTTGCAAAGTCAAGGAAACCTTTCTTGTTCCAAGTTCTGTGCCCTTACAGAGATTTAAAACAGACTGAGACTTGTGTGTAATGTAAATCAATTCGAGAAATTTCGAAACCTGCACATCTACACATCCGCACGAATAATAATTTTAGTAAGCACATTGCCTTTGCAATTTGCGGTTAATTTTTATACCGAGCTGCACTGCGGATGTGTACAGCACCCAGGAGGATTTTAGATATACCCTGCTTTTATTATAACGACCGATTCAAATTCATTTTCTTATACGATTTAAGCTTGTCTGTCCGTTTGTCCATATTATATACTTGTGTTTAATCCGCAGGTTATGAAATATTTTGATGAAATTTGCTATACCGACGTGTTTTGGTCAAAGGATGAACGCTGTTAGGAATAGTTCGGATGGAAGCACTTTTTCGGCCACATCCCATATAATACTTTATTTTGAAAAGTCATTATAAGAATAACTGTATTAAGTGAAGCGGTGTAGTATATTTAATGGTGGGTTGTGTTCCACTATAGTATTTTGACTTTTTTTTTTTTTGTTTTTGTTATTTTTTAATGTATTCGTTTGCTCATTAATTTCTTATGATGCTTTTATTGTGACTGTGGGAAATAGATGAGACTGTAGAACAAGTATACCTTAATAGACATAATGCAGGCATTATCGCTATACTCTCTCTGCTATCTGAACGCTATATTGGTAGAAATTTGCATATTCATGGAGGGCATATTCTGTGGCATTTATAAGGGAAATTTTCGTAAATACATACAAGAGCATATGGTCAGTATTTATATACATATGTACATATGTAATGCATTAAATGCGATAAAATCATGACAATGTATTGTTTCGCAAATATGTTGATTTACATTTACTGGCAAAAGCGTTCCTTGTTTTATTTTATTACATATACATACATATCTATATATATATATATCATTGCAAATATTTTTTCTGCTGCTTTCTCCTCTTCTTTTTTTTTTTTTTTGCTTTTCTTACCACAAATGTTAATTTGTTGGTTGTTGCTTATTTACTTTTTTCCTCTGTATTGTAGCAATGTGTTAAATATTTTGCCTTGATGGTGTCGTCCACGTTGGGCATTATGGTTTTACTGAACGGAAATAAAATATGTTTTCTTGTTGTGTTATCCGGTACTTAAAACTTTTTTCCAACATTAATAAAAGAAAAAAAAAAAAGAAAAAAATGTTAAATAAATAAAACCAAGCACAGAGAAATGTGTTGGTTTTTGTGGTAGCATTAAAATTTTATCATTATTGGGTTTAAAAAACGCCGTGAAATAAAGTAGTTTCTCCATTTTTCTCCACTTTATTATCAAGGATAAGGTGTGTGCGAAAAAGCGCGCATAACATCGAATGCATGGAGATGCATGGATTTTTAGGTACACGCATACATGCGTGCCTGCCTGTGTGCGTATATGCGATAGTGAAAAAAAAAAAAAAAACAAAAAAAGCGAATGAAAACTAATTTTACGTGCACAATATTGTTTTTAATTTTAATTAAGCATTACGTTCATTTGCATTTTAATTAATAAATACATATTTTATTGTTTTTATTAATTTATCGCTTTCGATTTGCTTACTTTTTTTTTTTTTTTTTTTTAAATTTTGTTTGATTAAAATTTTTCTCTCCCCCTATTATTATTATTATTATTATTTTTTTTTTTACTTTTTAATAACAGGTAATAAGTGTGTACAAATGTGTGGCTGTCACAATTAAATGTGCAGGAGAAAAATTTGAAAAAAAAAATAATAATAAATAGGAAATTAATGGAATACGTCTTAAAGCGACTTTAAAGTATCCCTTCACTCTCTAGAAGATCATCGCGTTAATCGTCCAAATCTCAAAGGGTTCAATGGATGCCTTTTTGTTTTGCATTTTAGCAGAGATATGTTATCGATGTGCTTTCAAGGCCATATATTGCTGAGGCAAATTGTTTCACTTATTCAGGTCTGTTCTGTTTAAGTTTGCAACCTGGTCACATACCTTCCCAAACTTGATTTCTGAAATTTAACCAAAGATATTTTCATATTCAGTCTCATTTTTGTAAGTCGATTTCCACAACTGTGAGAGTTCCAAACAGAATGTGGGCAGACTGACTCTCATTATTATAGAATATTTTATGAGAAGTGTGCCAAGAATTTCTTAGGCCTTAGCCTATAACTTATGTGTCTCCAAGACACAGGTCAGGTGAAATGCTATGTTTGCGTTACAATGGCTCTCGGGTATGCATAAGAAAATTGTCTTTGATTGATTACAGAAAAATCAGTGCACCAGTTAAGACTGAAAATTTTATTACATAATGATTGCAGAATGAAATAATAAAAGTTAGAAAATGTTCGTTATTTAAAATACCGACCGAAATACCTTTTTTGTAGATTGTGAGTTATCGAGGGAAGTAGTTCAAGTCCCTTAGGATTTTACAAACTTTTCTTTCATTGATTGCTTTACCTTTGGGTGCAGCTGTCGAGTTAGTCACGCCCATTATTAGAAAAGACTTTTCAAGTTTAACGAAAAGAAGGACATCCTAACAGTGACAGACAACGGTGATAGTACGGCCCATGCAGATAATACGGCCTATGCAGATAGTACGGCCTATGCAGATAGTACGGCCTATGCAGATAGATCGCGATGGATTCTAACGCGGTCTATTTTAATGTATAGCAATGGATTTTATATGGTCTACTCTAATGGATAATGGTGGACTCTAATACGGCCTATTGTGGTAGATAACGGTTGATTCTAATATGGTCTGCGCTGATCGTGGAATCGTGGATTCGAATAGGTCTGTTCAGGCAGATAATGCTTGATTGTGATGCGGTCTATTTTTGTAGATGATAGTGGATTCTAGTGTTCGGGGAGATACCGGTGGATTCTAATACGGTCCACTCTTTTAGATAATGATAGGTTCTAATGCGCTCCATTTCTGATAGATAACCGTGGGTCTATCCTGATATGTCGCCTGATATGTAAATTTTATATGGACTCCAATAGGCTGCATTGTGGTAGATGACGGTGGATTCTAATACGAAAGATAATTCAGAGCGCGAAGTGTTGCTTTTTTTACATCTTGACTGTTGCGACATTAATCAAAATCCGATTTACGTGAACTATTCATTGTGATATTAGTTGGAGGACTCATAATTCTTAAGAGCATATAATACAATTGCAACTTTTTTGGTTGTTGCAAAACGAGTAAAAAATTAATATATTTTTACACTTCAGTGGTCGATATAAAAATTGAATACGTTTCAGTTATGTGTCATTTGCCGGTTTAAGGTAAAATAATTTAATTAATTCTAAAATGATATTTACTGAATAAATATTTATACACGTATTTAACCGCATTTGCAAAAATAATGCGGTTAATTGTAATTGAAATGTGTAAAGGTTGTCACTACTATGCCGTTGAAGAAGAAATCGCATTTTTTTTTTTTTAAAGTAACATATCTGCAGTTTTTTTATAACCGACATCACTTTGGATAAGGATATACAAAATTTGTGACGATGTATGCAAAGCATACGCTTGAAGCACTTGAGATAAATCCACCATAATACACACCTGGTTCGCACGGCTGTCTGTGTGATATCAATTTTCGACATATTTTGTTCAAATTTGAGGCATCGTTAAGTGTTCGCTCGAATCGAATAGACTGGACCATTATTTTATGACCACTCTTTTCATAAGGGCCTATTTTGGAGAAGATGTTTTATGGAAAAAATTCTGGTTAAAAATCGGGCAAAAAAATTTTCTTTAACATTTCACTAATTGGTAAACGCTGTATTTTAAACCCCTCCCACACGAGCCCTCATGCAGTAGCAAGGATTAATTCTTACTAAATATCAATACTGAAATAGTCCTTTAAAAAAAGAAAATTGACCCTCATAGCTCTGAATCGTGTAGATCCATTTTTCAAATCGTATTCAATTTAAGTATTTTTTATATTTCGAAAATTGCGAAATTTTTTATTATCGGTTTCTTTTCTGGACTTTAGCAAGCGCATTAAATGATGCATTTAATGATCGGCCTTAGCCAACTATAATGCTTTAATTTGTTAAAATGTAGTTTTTTTCGAAATAAATTTTATTTACGTCAGCGATATTCTCTTTTAGGGCAGTCTTGCATGCTATTTCACTTCACTATCTGGAGTAATGGGCAAAGTGTTCGTTTGCTAGTGGGCTTGAAAATGTGTTTTACGAAAATATTAAGGAATTAATGTGAATAAGGATTCATTTCCTTCCATATAGAAAACGATATTAACAATAATATTAAAAGTGATAAGATAAACGGTTTATTTAACATAAAAGGTAAGGAAGTAGAGGTTAAGTTATCTATAACTTTATACGTAATTGCACCGAGTTATCTCAATTATTGACTGATTCGGAAAGAAATTTAATTTTTTTGGCCAAAACAAAAATCGGGTTCTTTCTTTCTTTATAGGGTATAACTTCTTCTTCTTCTTGTAGGGTATAACTATTTTATCGAGGACAGTAGAGTTCGATAGATTCGATAAATTCACCGCGATCTCACGAATTGCCATTCGGGGTTTGCTTCAATTAATGTCTTTATTTTGTTTTTATCAGTTTCTATTTCCAACCCGTGATGCGAAAGCGCCGAAACGAAATTTTGAAAAATAGTTTTGGCACAGGCGCTCTGTCCTCTGTTCATAGCCTCTGTTCGCATCCAATAATTTTTTTCTTGCTGGACCATCACTTTTACCTTCCGCGCCTTCAATGTGAACTTGCCCGTCCATTCCAATCCATTATTGTGAAAAAAAAAAAACGAAACGATCTTCCGATCTTTCGCCAAAAATTAAACACGAGCTTTAAAAGGAAAAGTAATATTAACTTCAACGAAAATGAAACTTCATTCGTAGACGATATATTTCGAAAGCATGAACAGGTTTATTACATGAACCAGGGAGTCCGCCAGAATGCTGCAATCGCAGCGGGCTTAGAAAATGGCTTAGAAATGGCGGAGGAGATACCACTGCTTTTGATTGCCTTTCTTCACATTCATATTGAGTTCAACTTAATCACATAGAGAAGGTGAGGGAGAAAGAAAATGACTTAGCTTCTCTGTTCTACGTTAGTCTGGTTCTAGTAGGGAGCACATTAGTAATGAACGCACATCTATATTTATTGCATAATAGAAATCATTTGAAAAATTTGAGTTCAACTTTACAGACCTTTTCTAGACATTACGTTAACAAGTTTTGAGAACTTTCCTTAACTGGTTAATTGCCTATGACGAATATATATGTCGTGAAAAAGGTATGACGTTTCGTGTTATGACGAATATATACGTCATTCGTCCTTATCGTATTTCTTCGTCATAAAATTTTATCATTATGAATGTGTGTTGGAAATAATAGTGTATTTTGGAATGTGTGCGTGTGTGTGTGCATGTCATTTTGTCAAGTTACTTCACTGCAACTTAATTTCACATTCCACACACTGTGTGTGTGACGAGTATACTCGTTATCGCTAAATGTTAGCGACATTTAGCCCACTTTCCAAAGCACTCGACATGGTTAAGTAGTTAAAATAGGTTAGAGAATGGGATGTATTCAACAAACTCGAGTCCTAAGTAAAAAGTCTTTTTACCCCTTGACTTTCTACGCCTGCGTTAACGTCTTGTATAAAAAAAGTTATGAAACCCTACATAATTATCAATTTTTTCATAAGGTCATCATAAAAAAACGTTTAAAACGGGTATCAATTGACGTTAGCTCGTGACTGAAAGTGAATTTCGATACAAAGTTTTGATAATTTGCAAACTTCATTGAGGCATGTAATGGTAGACGTTAAAGTCAAACATTAAAGGAATTGAAAAGAAACCCTATATAACCCCAAAAAAAACAAAAAAAAAAAAAAATACCCGGCATTTATTTAGTGTTCCGAAAGCAATAATATGTTTAGTATAATCTTTTTTTCCATTAAAAAAATAATAATATGTAAATAATGCTTCTAGCGAGCACAATGGTTTATATGAAAGAATACACAAAATATTAAGGTTCTTTGTTTGGCCGTGTCGTCAACAACGGCATCCATAATTGAATTTTTTTTTTTTTCTTCTTTTTTTTTTTTTTTTTTTTTTTTTTTTTTTTTTTTTTTTTTGTATAATTTTCGTTTATAATAATGCCTCACTTGCCTGACGCTATTTGTGCATATATACACATATATATATGTTTGTGTGTATGTATATTGTATTTTCAGGCAATATTGTAATCTCAATATATTGTTATGGTGTAATAATAAATATATTGCAGACTATGTGTAAAGAGAAAGAGGATAGCACATGCATGCCCACATGCAGCGCTAAAGATATAGAGGATTAATATTATATATGTATATACATACAAACAAACATAGATTTTGTATTTTGGCAAAGGAACAAAAACTTAAAAAGGGAAGAATGGCTTGGCTCATAGTGTGCGATGATGATCGTCTATCATTATTGCGTTCGGAAGTTATTTATAGAAAATTGGCTTTTAAGTAAATAATGGTTAAATAAAATTGTTCACTATAATGCATATAATGTGCTTTGCTAATCTATTTTGTGATGCATGTGAGGGAGCTTAGCTCTTTGGTTCAGGATGGTAACGTGATAGTTATTCATTATGAAAATTGAAATTTTTTTTTTTTTTTTCTTATGTTTTAACGTATTTTGTAAAATAATCCAAAAAATTTCGTAAATATTAAAACAAACAATTGAGATTTTTTTTTACCCTTGGTTTAGTGTTTAATGTCGATAATAGCAATGAATTTAATAATTATGTCTGCTCTCTAAAGTATCGAATTTCAATGCAAGTACAAATTGCGTCAAAAAATTGTTTTTCTTTTTTGCTTCGTTAATATTGTTACTCTGATAATTTCTGTAGGCTTCACTCGCTTTCTCCATGCTTCGCTTTCGCAGCAGATCTAACAGATAAGATCTGCGCAGAGTTTTAGATATCGATTGATTAACGATTTTTTTGTGCCCAAAAAGTAAAATCGATTTTTAATATTTTCTTTTTTAAATCTATTTATGACTCCAAATGTATTTCGTCGCCTCCCAAGTAACGCAAAACACTCTTTAATTACAGTTTCGACTAACGGAACGAATTCGTAGTGTACAACATCACGATAGTGTAAGAAATTTGCTACCATCGTATTGATTTTTGATGGACTTTGTTGCGATTTTTTCGGTCTTGGCACGGCCTTTGACACGGATGTCTGTCACGGTGCTACCAATTTAGAAAAAATATTTCTCTTATTCGATAAGCCCGCGCAATTTAACTGGATATTAGTCTTTTTCCCGGGGCACAGTATTATATAACCAATTAAATATTGATCCGATTTTTTAAAAATAATGAAAGCATAACTAGAATATAATTGAACCTCGCTTCTGAGCTGAGTAACGCTAAAGGAAGGATTTTCTTTTTTCTCTTACCGACGACATATTTCACTAAACAATTATGTTAATAAACTTTACATCACTTGTGCGGCAAGAAAATATTAAGTTTGTGTGGTATTCAGAGGGACTTGAGATGGACCCAAATTTTATTACACCACGCTAAGCTTATTTGTGCGTCCGTCCGTCTTTTATTCTTCCGGTCCGTCGAAGACCGCAGTTTTTGAGATATTTTGTACACCGAGGTGTTTTGGTCCAAGGACAAATTCTCTTGAAAATAGTTCAGATCGGACGATTTTTTCAATTATTTTCCATACCTAAGGCCTTATTTTGAAAATCCGTTATATGAATAATGGTATTAAGCGAAATGCTGTTAATTTTCGGTTTATTAAATTAATTGTTGAACTTGCAAAAGTTAATCCTTCCTAAACTTTGATAAGTAAGTAATTGGTAAAGACTTCGTCCGCGGTAAAATTTGCAACGATATACATATATGTGTGTATATGGGAGACGGATTGATTTCTTCTGTTTTCATGGATGTGTGTATTATACATGCGTTTATATATATATATCGTTGAGAAGAAAAATAAAACAAAGTCGCTGAAGCTAAGCCAGTTTGGCCATCTATTTAAAATGTAAATAGAAACTTAAAATTTTTATTTTATGTTCGGCGATCAAACACCAAGTGTTTGACTAAGAATTGCTTCAAGTTGTGTTAAATCTGACTCTAAGGACACGGGATGTGTGAACTTAGTACAAGAATACTAGCGATAGGTTGACGAACGAAAGCAGAAATTTTGCTAAAGTTCGCCAGTGTTGAGAATTGGCGTTAAGGCAAATAGTCTTACGCTGTGCTCAACCTTCAAATGATTTCTCATGAATCTCTACAATAATGTTTTTATGGAAAAATAAAAAATAACATTAATAATGCAAAAATTGCGTTTAACAGCAAATAATCATTTGTTTGATGCAAACTTTTTTTTCCTCTTTTTTTCTTTTTTTTTTTTTTGTTCCTTGTTAAATGTTTAATTTTCATATATATTTCTTAATGAAGCTACAGCGAAAAGCATAAATTAAACAATATCGCAAACGATTTATATTAATGTGATTAAATATTATTGCAATCTATTTATATATATATACATACACACACACACACACACACGCTCAGTCACACATACTCACAACACACAGGAATATAATCCCGAATTCGCATACATTTTGATATTAAATCTCATTTAACATTTAACAGTCAAACACTCTTACAGACCCACAGAGGGAATTTTATCATAATGAAATATTATGAAAAACTGCATCAACACAATTAAAATAATAGAGAGAGAGAGAGAGAAAAAAAAATAAGCAGAAAAATATAAACGAGAAGGACAAGTGAAAGTGCACATTATAATGGATTCGAGTCGAATTCTGAAGACTTTCTTTTATTAAGGACTCATTTAAGCTTAGCGATGGGGTACGAGAAATGAATTCCAACAGAGCAGAAAATCCACTACTTTTCTTAAGTTATGTGTTTACGGCTGCTTACTCTGGCAAGGGGAAAAAAAAAGAAATTAAAACCAATTGTCTGGAGAGCGGGAACTTTAAAACATCCACTGACTCGATGATAAAATACTTTTTCATATATGAAATTGAAAATTGTTGAAAGATTGGAATTTGAAAATTGCTTCGCACTCGTTGTCGCAAATTCAACGAAATCTTTTAACATAAATTCCTTTTTAAGGCCTTTCATGCAATCGCAGTCATCGGTTCTTCATATACTTGTAGCTAAAGGTATTTCAAATTCCCCGAAGCCAGAGCTACCAATTTTCACTAATCGCTTTTACTTTTCTATTCCACGCATCCATTTCAAGTGATTTAAAAAACCAAAGCGATTCCTTTTTTATATCATTGGCTTGTGTTACATATACTATTGCGATTACAATATGTCTTCTTGCGATAGATGCGTATTGCATGAAACGGAAAATTACAGAATATCACAATAATTTATACCACAAAGTAATAAATCGATAAGAACTTTTAATTAAAGTGTGAAATGTAAACGACACTTTTTTAAGTTTCGTGGATGCAACTGAGACTCCAGCTTGTGGTTAAATAAATAAGAGCTTTGAAAGTAAATAAAATTAATTGCAAATGATCTCTTGAAGGTCAGCACATTTTTATGTTGTTTATAAAAAAACTATTATTGTTCTTCCCCAAGATAATTAACATCCTGTTATGCATGGATCACCTTCTACGCCGATCTCAAACATCAACATTTGCAAAGCTCTGTTAAGTAGTAAGACAACTGTAAGTGGCTAAAAAAGGAGGCTTTTCGACTATTTTTGTTGGATGGAAGGAAAGGTATTAGCATAATATTCGTGCAACATGATGACTGTCAGAAAAAAATTAAGAAAGAAAAGGGAGAGGGAGAGGGCTGTGATGGTCGCACCCTAGTGGATGTGTATCAAAGAGGGCAGAGGGCATTCACTGTACTTATGAGCAAGGGAAACTGTACCGTGTTTTAGATTTGAGCTCGCGAACAATGACTACCCTTTGACGAGATTATTGGGTATCTATGTAAGATAGAGGGGTTTTTTTTATCCAACAAAATTTTTTTTATCTGTTTTCATAAACATTCCTCCTCGGAGAAGACCCTTTTGGTGCACTTTTCGAAGACACTTTCCATGTTTCGAAATGACGGGGCAAACGAGGTAAGAGGCACGACAATGTACGATTCCATTGACGCATTCATGGTTAATATCGCAAATTTCATCCTAAGCTTTTAAATTCTTGAGGCGTTCGAATCATTTCCACTCTTATATCTCTTCAAAGATTGTCCTCAAACTGCTTCCAAATGTTCTCCTTAGTGCTGTGAGTGTATTAAATAAGTTAGAAATCAACGGGTAAAAAATTAAGCAGCAAGCAGGTGACCATAGTAAGCGCATGGTAGGGACGAACGGTGCAGGAAAGACCCGAAATTTCAAGCAAAAACTTTTTTGGGGGATAGTGAATTTTTTCCCGGTGTTCTATAAGGGTTGAATCGTCTAGTAAGCCAATAAAACAAAAATTGGTTTTCTCCTTTTACCCGTAAAAGTGTCTTTTTAGCTTTGACAATAGCCCCTAATTCACGGGGCATGACTGCTTCTCCGGCTTTTCTTAGCACGAAACATTTGAATCTCTGCCGTAGCAACTTCAAATAATTTATCTGATCATTTAGCAATACGTTCGTCAAATTATATTAAAAAACTTTTCAAAAAAACATGCTTATGGTCATTTTACTAACGGATTTTTGCGGCGTGGAACAAACATCACTTAATTGTACTGAGTGTCTTGAGTGAATTTATTCTGTTTATATACATATACGAACTGGAATATAAGCGAATACATTTTGTGACTGAGTTCGCAGAATAAAATTGCAGATGGCGGAATAACCTTAATTTGTCCACAGAGATCTTGTGGAATGTTGATCGCTTTGTCAGAAAATCGTTCGAACTGCTATTAATTTTCCGATATGGAGCGAATTTTTTGATGTTGCGTAAAACATTCTCGAGAGATTCTTATACGTATTGGAGCGCATTAATTTTATATTGTTTCGTAAATACGTTTACCATACTCTTCAATAGTAATGAATTAATATTAAAGGAGTAAGAAAAACGCAGTCGCTTTTGGAAAAATTTAAGACAGTTTTTATACCCTACATCACTATATCATATATTAAGTTTAATTGTATCTATATATTACCCAAAAGAACTTGAGAGAGCCCTACCTTTTATTATACCGATCGATTTAGATTCACTAAGCTTGTCTGTCCATCTATCCGCCTGATATTTATCCATGTGTTCTTGTGTTTAACTTACCCAAAAGAACTTGAGGGAGCCCTACGTTTTATTATACCGATCGATTTAGATTCACTAAGCTTGTCTGTCCATCTATCCGCCTGATATTTATCCATGTGTTCTTGTGTTTAACTTACCCAAAAGAACTTGAGGGAGCCCTACGTTTTATTATACCGATCGATTTAGATTCACTAAGCTTGTCTGTCCATCTATCCGCCTGATATTTATCCACGTATTCTTGTGTTTAACTTACAAGTCGCCATTTTTGAGAACGATAGGCTTTAGCCCTAGGAAGAACGCCATTCGAAATGATTCGGACCATTGGACCATTTTTGCTATCACTTATTATATATAAGGCTTTATTTTGTGAAGTCGTCATATGAACCACTACATTAGGTGAAGTGGTCTTTATTTGCTTTTCTTTAATTATTGGCATTTACGGAAGTATGGAGCTCGCTTTTAATTTTATTCCAATCAAGGATTATTAACCATAAGCGGAGAAAGCGGAGAATTTTTTGTTCTAAATTTTTTTTTTAGTTGCATAAGTTTTGGTGTTCAGAACGAGTAGTCAGAATAGAACACCTTAATATTAATCTTATTATTACAGAAAATCAACAAAGAAATAGCTTGCGACATCTCTGTCTATTAGTCTTAACTAATAATTTTTAATAGTTTTGTGTGTTAAGTTTTTACTTTCAATCCCATTGCATATATAATAATGTACGCTTATAATCACAAACATTTTATGTACGCAGACAGACTGCAGTGCATTTATTTATTTTTTTTTTTTTTCTTTTTTCAATTATTTGCACAAATATTCTCTGACAATAAAATTTTTGAAATTAATTTTACCGTAAACATACCATATGGCCTTGTGGACCAAATCGTAACATGTACATGCGTTCATTTTGCTGAACATTATCTTATCTGGTAAAACATTATGTGAAATCGTACAATAAATGGCACAAATAAAATCTACTGTCATACACGCGTATACTTGTGAACGCATTTGTTGCTTTTTGTATAGTTTTTATATGGACATATGTACAATACGTATGTACGTAGACTGACTGTGCTTCTAACTGGCCAAACGTGTTTGAAAAAAAGACCTCATCGGGAAAATCTTCTTTTTTTATGTTTTTTTATGTACATACACGTTATTGTATAAATTGTGTAATGAGTTTGTTTGTTGTATGTACACTGGCTGGCTGTGACTGTTGTGTCATCAGTTGCTTTCAGAAGCAATAATTTTTGCTTTTTTTTGTTTTTTTTTTTTGTTATTATTATTTATTCCATTAGGATGGATTTGTTGTTAATGGATTTTTAATATATGTGCAACGATATGAATGGAAAATTATTTTATTCTTTTATTTAATTATTTTTCATTTTGAACGGAAGGTAATGAATTTAGAAAATAAAAAACTAAATTAACTTAAATCGTATAAAAAAAAGCAGAAACTTTGGCTCCAATGGTGAACGCTAAAGCTCGTTTAGTCCAATGGCTTTTTTCTTTTTGTTTAAAGCTTTCTTTAAAAAAAAAAAAAAGAAATAAAACAAAAAGAATACAAGTACATATATATATATATATATATATATATATATATATATATATATATATTATTCAGGTTAACAGCGTCGAGCATCTCTTTATATGGTGAAAGAGACTTATTGTTGTTTAAAGCGAATTCTCTATCATATCCTTCACTCTTTTTATTCATTCTTTTGCATTTTTTTTTTTTTTTATGCCATTCATTAAAGTGTGTATTTATCAAAAAACATTTACGTTTTCGTACAAATATTGAAAGTACGAATGAAATGATAAAATATATCACATGCATAAGAGGGGAGATGCGGCCGCAGCAATGCTAATAAAAGAAAAAAAAAAACATTGCACTAATAATAAACAACAAGACCAAGTCATTATATTCGGTCGTGACCGAATCTTTTATACCCGTCACCTGTCGTTATCCTAAGAGAAGAATAAAACCAACAATAGAACTACAGTTTCAAACTTTGTAATATTGAGTGTGCGCGGCCGATTCTTTCTGTTTTCAAAATAGCATTTGTTTATGAGTTTATGAGAAACAAACAAAAAACACGAAAAGCAAAGTCGCATTCAATTTCGGCTGCATAGGCATGCGGGCGTGTTGTAGGCGTACACTTTGCAAAACTTGGACTATTTTTAAATTCTTTTGCAAACTTGTAAACAACATCTCCATTTATTGCAAACGGGAAAATGTTTATCACATATGTACACAGTTGTGCAGACGGAAAGATGGACAGACGAACAGGCGGACCTGTTTAGGTGCATTTCAAATTTGAAACTGGCCAAGAATTTATTCACTTTATGGGTTTTCTTTTTTCTTGATACGCTATAATATTGGGTAGGCGTGATCAATCTTTTCCATTTTTGCGAAAGTACGGTAGCATCGCCTAGAGCATATACGTCCAAATTTTTGTGAATTTATTCGCTGCAAACAATTTTTTATTCCTTTTGAAAAGCAGAGATGTTCTCTTTTTATGTAGTAATGTAGGCGTGTCCTTCGACCGATTTGGCCATTTTTAATCGCAACCTGGGTCCAAGAACTTCAAATGTTTTTGCCAAATTTGAAGCCGATAGCTTAATTTTTCAAATCGATTAAAATCGTTTAAAAGAGGTGATGGCGTCAATATTTTAGAATGTGGAAAAGGATTTTGTTAACTGTTTGCTAGGGACTATAAGGGAAAAATTGGAATTTTTTGCTGTATGAAGAACATCGTGTACCATGTACTACATCCGAAGTATATATCACATGGTCAGATTCCACACAAATTTTATGACCCTTTATTCGAGCAGATCGGAGACTGAGTATATAGGAAAGTGAATAAAAATCAATTTCTTCTTTCTATAAATGTTTGTGGGCAGTGTCCACATCCGCAAGTGAACAGAGTTCGCGAAAAAAAGCTTAAAAAGAAATTGATAAGTGCGCTGTAAACATCATGAAAAACTTAACATATCTTGCAGTAGTAGATATAAAGAGAGACGTCGCATAACAAGAAATATCGGTTGCCCTCGTATAACGTAAGTGCACACTATTGCTATAAAGTAGTTTGCAATAAGTAGTAATTATCGTTATATGTGTGGACATATTTTTCTCTCTCTTTCTCTCGTATCAGAGATCATTGACAAATTTTCAATTATCTTTCTACCTATGACGTCACTCATAGGACAGCATGGGAATTAAATTAGCGTAACATTGGGTTGAGTAAACGACATGTGCGCCGTCCAGGAGAGTGCAATTTGTTCACTTTTACTGCATTTATTGACATCTTGCTCATGTACATTGACATTTATGGGGTGATAGATATGAGCTTGTCTCCATTATTAAACTTAACTTAACATTTTTAAGCCTATCAAGCCATTTAATTTTTTTTTATTTTTACTATCGGTTTGCTTATTAACTGCTAACATTCATTAATAATTCATTCTGTTCGTTGCAAATGGCTTTGCATTGAAAATGAGGAAAATCCGTTCATAACCGCATTCACTTCCTATGTAAGCATTACATATATATATATATATATATATATATAATGCATATGTATACTTATAGGTTAGTTAGTTAATCGTTGGTGTAGAACACTATTTAAAATTACAGTTACATTTTCTTCACATCTACTTATCATGACATTTTATCGGACCCGGATCGGAGTTGTCTGTTGAGGCGCACTTTTTTGAAAATACAAGCACTGCATTATACGAGAGTTAGTTGTATGTGTTAACGTACATGTTTTATTTTCATAACAATTTCTTTTATCGTTATATGTTGTAATTAAAAAAAAATTGAGGTTATGTTGTATTCATTTGATTTTATTTTTCATTTCAAAATTTACCGTAGTTTGCTTTATCTTCTTGTCTTTTTTTTTTTTTTTTTTTTTTTTTTTTTTTTCTTTCATAATACACTCTTAAGGATAGCAAAAAAACTGAATTCATAGAAAAATTCATTTTTTTTTTTTTTACTTCATATTTGAATTATATACAAACCTTTGAACCAATTTGATTACCACATTGGCCCGCTTGTAAATGAACAATTTCCCTCATATTGAACTGAAGAAGAATGCGCTCACACGATGGACGAACGAAAGATGATGAAATGGAGCGAATAGTGTAAGCAGCAGTGTTGTTTGTTTGCTTCGTTCACTCTTTAACTCGTACTTAATATGACGCACAAATCAAAATCATATAAACGCGTTTGCTGCCGCTATAAACATTTACATTATAAATTATCTTTTTTTTTAGATAAAATTACTAAATAATAACTAAAGTAAAGAAATATTTATTTTTTGATTTACACACTTAAGCACACTTAAGAGATTTTCTTTGCTTTTTTTGCTTTTGCTTTTTTTTTTTAATATTTTTGATTTTATATCTAATTAAAATAAGAAACACTTTTACGCACCAAGTGATAGTAGATGATAGCTGGGACACAGTAAAAAATATATTTAATAATTTTTTAATCACTTGAAATACTATGAAGTAAAGCAAGGCAAAGTAAACCACAATTTAAAGCTGGCTGGGTCAAAAATACACTAATGTATAATATTAGATGCGAAAACAGTCATACTAAAGCGGCGAGTGAGCGAGCGAGCGAGCGAGCGGCTAGCAAAAGATGATGTCGATAAACGAACCGACAACGTCAGCAAGTGGGACATGGGAGCATAATAACAAGAAATAAAGAGAAAAAAAAAAAATTCGTACTCATTGTAAAATGAAATGAAATTAAATAAAGTAAGAAAAAGAAAAAAAAAAAATTGCAATACCAACAACGGCAATGCAAACAAAAATACGAAAAGTAAGCAAAGCAAGTGAGCGAACGAATGAATGAAAGGCAAACTACTGATGTATTATGAGTGCGATTTTTCTGGTCTTTGCACAAATGCGTCCGTCCCCATATATGTATGGCTGTATGTATGAATGTTTCAATGTATGCTTCTTAGGTGCACCGCATTAAAAGAGGTACACTTGCGGAGTTCATCTATTTTTTTTATTTTTTTTTATTTTCTTACTTTACGTATTAAAAAGTGTTTTTTTTTTTTTTTTTTTTTTTTTTTTTTTTTTT
>KK502467.1:212527-236170 GCA_000688735.1 Glossina austeni | reverse complement strand
ATTTAATATAATATAATTTTTATAATTTAATAAAATGTAAATATATAATATAATATAAATTATATATTTAATATAATATAATTTTTATAATTTAATAAAATGTAAATATATAATATAATATAAATTTTATTCAATTTTATTAATTTTTGTTTTTCGTTAATTAAATTTAAATTCGTTTCCTTTTACTAACTTAATCTTTATAACATTTACAAGAGTTAGCAACGAGAATAGCAACGATTGTGGAAGGTTTTGAAAGAGTTACTTAACAGGCAATGGTTGCCTCATGACCCAATGAACTATATAGACTAATAGGTCATTGAATTCGAATTAACTCCATTCTCAATTGTTGGGAAACAGATCATATGGGAATTTTTTTCGAATCTTTAACATTTTTAAACTCTGCTTTAGGGAAGCTCTTCTTGCACTTATTGATTCCGTATCAAATAAATTAATGGTCTGGTCGGACGAAGTTACTTAACATTTGCTTATCACTTTTGACTTACAGGCAACGAGAAATTTTGCAGTAGCAATAATTGCTGTTGAAAGTTTTTCTTTTAAACGTTTGAGTTTTTTCCTTCACTAAAAGTATGCTATAGTTTTTTTTTTTGTGGTTTGTCTAAGAAATTAAAAGAAAAGCACTTTGTGCACAACCTTCGAAATACTTCGATATGTAGATGGCAGTGCAAGTGTTGTTGTGCTTACCTTGCATGCGTTATGATCAAAATACAATCCAGAAACGTTACCTTGCATGTGTTATGATCAAAATACAATCAAGAAACGTTGCCTTGCATGAGTTATGATCAAAATACAATCAAGAAACGTTACCTTGCGTGAGTTATGATCAAAATACAATCAAGAAACGTTACTTTGCATGAGTTATGGTTAAATACAATCCGGAAATGGATATTATTATATGTATGGTTGTAATGTATCCGTTCGCAACCACTTTTCTTGTATCATTCCTCCACGTCGAAAGGATAAAAAACAAGAATCTTACAAATATTTTTGTCGTAAGCACTAACCATTTCTGATTTGAAAATCAAATAAAAAGGTGTCAGGTACGCAATATGCTTTTTCTTTTATTTCAGGCGCGGGCGTATGGCTTTTTGTAAAGTGGGGGAAGTAAGATGCGCAGGATAAAGTAAAGAGAGGGGATAAGGGTTTTGCTAGGCTAGAAAATCGTAAAGCTAGAAAAGACGAACGTACGTACACGGCGGAAAGGCGGACAAACATACTTACTGATGGATAAGCATGTTACAGAGCACGATTAGTAAACGGACACCAAACATGTAACTAGCAAATACCTGACATATAACAGGCAAACATATCTTTTCCGACTTTCTTTTCTCCTTTTTATGTCCTACACCGCTTACGGTACAAGTGTATATTATGTTTTTGGGGATATATGCAACATCCAGAAGGATTTGATATAGACCCACTTTTTATTATTCCCGCTATATATTTTTTACTTGGTTTTGTTTGTTGCCTTACACTAATTTTTGTAATATTAGCTAAGCTAGGCCGCGATAAAGTCGACTAACACATTGACGACGTAGCGAGTTTTGTTAAACATGCTTTCTTGTCAGCCTATGAACTGGTTATTCATATTTTGGGCACATCTGCATATCCGAAAATTTTGTATACACTTTTGTTTCCGTTGTAGTTGTTTTTTCCGTGCATTCAAAGTAGCGCTTTTCTTTCTTGCCTATCAAAAAAAAAAAAGAAATGGAGAATAGATTTGGCGAACTAAATGATGTGATTTTACATTAAATATGACGGACACCCAGGTGCATCAGATAATCTTTTTTTCACTATGCTCCCGAAACGGATATTAAAAAAAGCAGCTTAGAGACGAAGAACGGCTTGCTGACGGAGCAAACAACGTTCGATAAGATCTCTGTGGACGAGGTAAAGTCATGCCACCATCTACAACCTTACCATGTGAATCTTGGTGAGAAAATTATTTAATAAAATTTTTTTATTTGTGGCCGCACAGAATAGCCCGATCCGAACCATTTTCAATAGCGTTCGTCATTGGGTCAAGAGACATCAGCGGATCAAATCAAAATATCTCAAACAATTGCAGCTTACAGATTGTGCAAAGAAAAACGAGGTAGACACACGGACAGACAATCGTAAATCGATGCAGAAAGTGATCCTGGGTCGATCGATATAATAAAAGGTGCATTTATCTCAAGTCCTACCGGTTGTTGCATACATTCGTACAAACTTAATATACCCTATACTACTAAAACCGATAGGGTAGGATATATAAAAATGTGTTTAGTAATTTTATCTAGTGTAGAAAGAGGGTGAATGAGTACAATTTACAACTATCGATAGATTCCACCTGCAATGTAATTAAAATTTCAATAAATGAAAATCACGTTACTTTTCATCATTGTATGAAATGCATATCTATTGCGAATTTATACACATTTGCTGGCAAACAAAATTTATGTGTTTCGCATTACATAAATTTAGATATCTTCGATAATAAATCGTAAGTTTTTTTTTTTTTGCTCTGAACTGAGTTTATAACCCGCAATATAAACGAAACACAACACAACTGAAAAAATATTGACATAACTAAAAAAAGGATAATATGTTGATAATGGGAAATCAACGCAATCTAAACAAATCTATGCGTGTGGCTACGTACGCATGTATGCGTTTATATGCAGATGTTATAAATAATGCTGTTCACACACGCTTAAAAAAAAGAGTTATTGTATGCTTTCTATATACAAGTTTTAAATCAATTATTAATCCAACTTTATATTAAGCATCGAAAGGTAGAAAGTACACGAAATTTGTTATTCTCTTTACGACACATAAGAAGACACGCCTCAGAGATGCCATGTAGAGGACGAAGACGGCGAATCTGTTTAGGTCCATCTGTTTTTAGCACACTGCATGTCGTTAAAGTGGGGATAGAGATCGAAAGTCATCCCATGTACTCTTAATAAGTTCCTTAGGTAAACTTTACATCTGCCGTTAAATAAGAGCGCAGTTGTGCGAAAATAAAAAACATGGTTTAGATGGGTAACCGATGATTGATGTACCAAATATCGGCGTAGATATTACCACACTTACTAAGGCGGACTGCCTGCAAGTTCGCAGCAAAGAAAACCTCGCTCGCGTTTAATATAAACGCCTTTTATAAAAAAATTGAGGTGACGGGTATCCAAGATTCTATGAAAGACTAAAAATGTTTTTTCCGTTTTCTCCAAACATTAATGCAGCCACAATTGCAATATATTATCACTTCTCCCCTCTAATTAATGTTATAAATTGAAATTTTAATTGTGGTTTTCTAAGAAACCAACATGAAGAAGAAAAGAGGAAAATTTAATTTGCATTTTATTTACGCACCTACACACAATCGTAGGGGATAGGGGAGATGACACAGAATTTTTTTGTTTATTGCGTAAATGCTTTTCAGTTCTTCGCCGCATCCAGCCTACCACCTAAGTATTGAAATCTGTACTAATTTTATAACTGAGTATATATGAGTTAAGTTGATTTTCAGTTAACTTGAATCTTAGCGACCTTTCATTGTATTACGCTGACAGATCGCTCGTGATCGCGAAAATTGTTGTAAAAAATTGTAAAATGTAAGCTGACTCACAGTATTACAGAGTACTTTGCAAGTGTAATGCGCTGATTGTAGATTTGATTTGCACATGTTTAGCCGCTTGATCGTTCAAAGCCTAAGTACGATCGGAAAACTTGTTATATAGAATAGAATTTAGTTTCGAAATCCCTAAGGTTAAGTGAGAAAGCCAAGCAAAAGCTTAATTTTTGCTTATGGAGAAAAGAAAACGATTGTTTTTTATTCTTTCTTTACAAACTTTCCTTAATGAATTTACTTTACTGTCTCTCTGTCCGTCCACAGAAACGATGGGTAAAATCTTAAACGTTTGTCTGCCAAAAAAGAGCTTCGAGAGTCTTAAGAATTTTTCTTTCATCATTCCACCAAACCAGTTACAACATTGCAATCGGGCAAAGTCGATCGTCAAATACCCTCTACTATGAGTCGCTTTTCCATTTTAACTTAAAAGTTTACGTTTTATTTTAATTCTTATGTCACTTTTGTTGCCTTTGATTTCTTTAAACCTTTTTATTAAGTTTTGCTTTCGTTGTTCTTTGTAAATAATTGGAGTTTTTCTTTTGTTTTATTATTCGTGAATAGATTTAATTAAAACTGCTTTCATTTTTAATATTGAATTTTTATCATCAAGATTGAGAAGCAATTCTTACTGTAGCTACTTAGCCTACCAAAGTACAAACGAAGAATTGCGTAAAGATAAAGAGTACGTACCTACCAAAGTATAAACGAAGAATTCTTTAAAGGTAAGGAGTACGTACGTCCAATTTAATAGGATGAGATAAAAGTCGCCATCACAAATATCTCAAAATTTGTGATTCCTAGATTGAATACAAAAATACTCCGGCAAGTGTTAAACAGAGAGAGCCCGGGGGACGGACGGGCACACACTTAAATCGATTTAAAACATAATTCTTGAATAGAATGGTGTGCGCCTGCGTAAATTTAATATATTTTTTCCACGAATAGTGTAAGATATTAAAACCGATCTTAATTCCTTTTTTCTTTTCTAAATTATAATTTAAAAATTGTCAAGAACGTCAAGTATTAGAAATGTCAGCTATAGATAGATTCAAGGGTTCATTCGTGGGGGAAATATGTGTCTTTTTAGTTTCTATAATTTGCTCTAAAGTGATCCTAATCGCTTTATAGACTTTGTATGCGATAAACGATGAACCATTAGAAGTGATTTTTCCTAGTTTTCCTTGTTATCCGCATGAGTACGATCAGAATCGCGAGGGCCCAAAGCTCGAGTGCGGTAGTATTTGCTTTGGTCATAACTACAGTCTGCACTCAGTGGGTAAAGGTAAGATATAGCAAAAATCAATTGGGCACCACACAATCGCGGGGGTGTGGCCATCTTTTTCTCCTTCTTCATTTCCCTCTGACCGTCGCCGTGTTACACGAATAGACGACGTTTCGTGAGTGCCTGTGTCATAGTACAAAAAAAAAAAAAGATTCAGAATTTGTTGGGTATGAAAAGATTCGATCCAAGTCGAATAACACTTCGTCATCGGTTTTTGAATGATTCGCAAGTATTCGTAAGGTAAAGGAAATTGGTTTACTTTCCTAATCTTATTAAAGTGCAGCTGTCTGCGAAGAAAATAAAGAGTTAAAGGAACTTTGCTGCTATATCGCATCACACGTTCAAAGGAAGCAAGAGCAGGTGGTGAACCATAGTTCCGTAAGAAAACATTTAGAAAAATGTTGACTTGAAGATGGCAAGACAAAGATTGGTGAATAAGGGAAACATTTTCTGAGGGGGAAAAGTGTTGTTGAGCGAATTTCTCGGTCAATCCTCATCTACGAAATGTACGCTTTTTTTTAATGGATGATGTTGTAAATTTGTCTCTTAAGAGGTTTAAGCGATTATGTATTTTTTTTTTTTTTTTTTTATATTTTATTTAAAGTAAAATCGGTGGTGGAACTAAAAAAAGGTCACTTTAAAATGTATTTGAAACAATTTTTGTTTTGCGAAAGTGGAAAATTTAATTATTTCCACAAATGGGTCTTTTTGTGTACATTATTGAAGGTTAAAATTAAAATGTATAAAAGTATGTCAAGCAGAGTAGCACCAGATTTTTTACTTCACTTACCTTTGACCTTAATTAAGTAATTTTTACTGCTTTAATAGTATGTTGATTAAAATTCATACCTAGAAAAAAAAAAAAAAAAAAAAAAAAAAAAAGAGAAGAAAAAAGTAAAATAAGAAAAGATGAAATTGCCAGAAATGTGTATACAGTCACAATACACTCGCATACGAAAGCAGTTTACTAATACTTAGTCAGTCATAAGCGAATGCTAGTATTACAGCAGTTGCATGTTAGAGCTTTTTTTTTACAATCTTGATAAGAACGGTAATAAGAACGAATAAAACGAGGCAAAGGAGAATTAGTGCAAAAAAAACTTTAGTAATTAACCGGCGCTCAACTGATTTTGCAGCAAAATAAAATCCATGAAATGCTTTTACTTTTTTTGTTTTTCTTTCGCTTTAGAAATGTTGTATGAAATTTGTATGTGCGCTGTATATATATATATTTTATCATTTGTTAGGAGAACTCTTTGGCAATTTACCAATGAACCGCCTGCAACATGTGCTGCAGGTGTTGCCTGTAAACGAGCAAAAATTAAAATGATTTTCTATTTTTGGGAAAAGTAAAATGAAAGTAAAAAACTAAGTAACAACAAACACAAAGAAGTATAAATAAAAGCACAGAGTGAAAATGTATAACTAATAAAATATTGCAAAGACAATCAGTGCAGGAAACGAACGAAACATTGAGACAAATACACATACGCGCATTTTGGGAAACAAACGGATATTATTTAGCGCATTGCAGTTAAATAGATTTTCTTTTCCCTTTTTGTTTGCCGTTTTTTTTTTCATTTTGTTATGGCACAAAATGTAACAGAAACTTGTTACACATTTAGATGAAAATATAACAGAATTAAATTAATTACAATCATTATCGTTTCGCATGCACCTGCCATGCACTGTCTTATTATCATCATTATTATTATTATTGCGAGTGTATGTGAAATTACGAATTGTGTGTGTGTGTGTGTGTGTTTACAAATTGTAGAGAATAAGAGATCTTTCATGCTATACACGCAAACACACACACACACACACACACACACACACACACTCATATAACAGACGCCAAGGGAGTGTAACCAACAAATGCATTTGGCACGACTCAACCCAACGCCAGAGAATATGAAATTAAAAAGTCAGCACCAACACAACGCATATAAACACATAAACAACAAATTAATAGAGTTGCTTGTCAATTATGTTTCATTACAAATGTTATGCGATTCGCAACTGAAACGGAGTGAGAGAATGGGTAACATCAGCAGACACATTTAGATATAAATCTGTTAAGCAAACCTTTACAACGACTACAGTCATAAAATAGAAGGATTGCAAGCAAATTGCTTTGATAACGTAACGTAAACGAAAGGAGCTTAATTTCAATGGAATTCTGTCACCTATGCATATACACATAAATATTTCATTTCGTTTTCGCTTTCAATCGCAGAGAGTATATGAAATTTAGATGAAATTTTAACGTATAGATCCCAAGGAATACGAATACTTTTGTCTATCCGATATAGTGGAAGCAATTGTGTCCATTCCTCTGTCTAGAGTAGTAGTGTGTATACACAATCTACAAACTCAGCATTTTTGATCGTCAGAGTGTCTTTTCGGGCTGTTAAATGTTTGCAAAGCACTTATACCGTAAAGTACAACCAATCAGTTGTGCAGAGTTATGGTCCAAGTTATGTCCGTTCTTCTGAGTACATCTCGAAAATTTAGATCAATGATTATTTTATTCCTCTGAAAAATTTTATTTGGACCCCCAGTTTTTCTTTTTACTGTGGCTATTAAAAAATCCTGAAAGCATAGTTAGTCCTAAAATCTTTTTTTTTTTTCTAGGATTAAAACAAAGCTATCCTCTACTACGAGCAAAAATATTATAATTAGTGGATTTTCCCTCAAAATATTGTCTATGACTCTTTCCTAACGATTAAGAAGAATGCGTCCAAAAAGAAAGTTTGAAGAATATGAGTTTTTATGGTCTTTGCTAAGCATTGTTTTCCTTTGACTTCCTTTAAATAACTTATCATGCAAAGATTATATCGAGTTTGTCATATGTTTATAATGCGTAAATATACCATTACGCCAGCACATTAAGTTACTCTCGTTTAAAATGAGTACCAAAAAAGTTGGTTTAAACGTATTTTGTTGTAACTTTGTCTGTCCGTCAGTTTGTTAAAAGGATTACGGCTGTCCCTTCACTATCGCAAAGTTGAAGTTTCAAAATTCATCAAATCCGTTCAGTCATACTTGAAAAATTTGAAAGTAAAAAATTCACTTTTTACTTAACAGTCGCTTAAGCAACCATTTTGCTTGCAAGATGTTACTAATTTCCTCTTTGTTATGCTTATCGTAGTAAATATATTTTGTAAATTTTGTTATTTATGTGGAAAAATATTTCTAAATAAACCGAAAAATGATTCAGTCACCTTACATTTGTCTCTGCGTCCGTCAATGTATAAGCTGGAAGAGCTCCAGGCCATACCAAATAGCGCGTAGGAAAAGTGCCTCGACGGTTTGAAAAAACCCTGGCACAAATATATTAATAGATCTTGACGAATAAATAAAACTTTTTGTGAGAAAAATAAAAAATCATCGTTTTTTTTTTGAACACCCCTCGTACATTTCATGTGAACATTGAAACTAAAACGATCCAAATTTAAAATAAATCATTTACAAAAATTCAGAGAGCGTGCGTCTTGCTTTTTAACCGTATTTATTAGGTGTGCTACGCTACTGACTCTTCACTTAAAATACGCTATTTTAAGCAAAGTAAATTCTATATATAAGTGTGGGGGGGGGGGGGGGGGTATGTTACGGCATGTTAAGGCACGATAGGTACGCGAAATGGTAGCTCTCCGTGCCGTATTTACATACAAGCCGCTGGCTGGTTTTACGTTTAAGGAGAAGTAGTGTTTACGCTTACGTAGCATGCTACGTTTGCAATATTGTGTTTGGTTTTTTAAGCAGCATTTTTGGGCGTTGCGAGTTTTGTTCCAAACTAAATACAAATTTCGTTTATTTTTGCTTTGTTTTTTTTAGTTTTGAAATTCATGAATTGTTGGCAAAACACCGCCTTTCACCAAATCTACGATTTTAATATTGCGCAAAAAGTCACATATTTACATACGCGTGTATACAATTTATTTTTCGTTCTCTTCAGCGTATTATAAAGTTTATTAGAATGTAGTTTTTGTGTTTAATCTAAAACTAATTATATTATTTTAGTTTACTAATTAACACTTTGCTTCGTTTGCTCTCGCAGTCGCTGCTGACAGAGTGCATGTTTGTTTTATTCTAAAAATTTTCAATTTTAAATTTATTTTAGTTTTCTATAACGATATGTACAAAGCTGGCAGACGCATATAAAATGCGGTTGTACGTTATTGTGTGCTGTGGAGTGTGGTTGGGGTATATGAAGACTATTTTTTTTTTTTTTTCATAAATTTTTTACTTTTCTTTATATCCGACATTTGTCCTTACAATTTGTATTGGAAGCTAATTAATATTTTGTAATCAGATTACAGGCAGTAATACCCAAGAAGTATATGCTCTTGTACTCTATGCTTGAGATAGAATTCTAATATGTTAAGCATTTCGTTTGCAATAGTTTTTTCGCAACTCTCAAAGAGGAAGAGTCCCTCGAACTGTTAACCTGCGCCCTTATATCTATTCATTTTAAGGAGGAAGAGTGATATTACCTTTCCTTTCCTGAAGGAAAAGCATTCCATATAAGAAAGCAATGTACGCAGTGTTCAAGGAACTGAAACGAATATTTGCAGAGTATTTGATGTCCTAGAGTCTTGCCATTCGCGAATAAAGGCGCAGAGTACTTGGCTGTATAGTTAGAAGACAAGAACAGAAGGTTAAAATAGGTGGATAATGAATTGATCTTCATTATCGATCTCGTTCCTATATATAGCACCATAACATGCTTCATAACATGCTTATGTTGACAATGTTGACAAAGTGTGAAAGCTAGCTTATGCTAGTAAGCTTATGCTAGTAAAATTGAAAGGAGCAAAAGGAGAAGAATGCTTATGCTTATGTGTTATAATGAATTTGAGTTAGAATACAAAAATAATGCTTGAAGGTAAACAATGGATTATGATGGAGCGATAATACTGTAATGTCAGCAGAATCGAGAAAGTGAGGTATAATAACAATAAAAAAACACAATTACCAACAAATATGTCCTCTATATGTCGTCTATAGTCACATTCCAGTTTCATATTTACATACCTAGTATGCAATACAAGGAAATATTTCATTACAATTTTGTTGTTGTGTTACAGATTTCACTTTTAATTTAAACGTTAATTTTCTTCTTCTTTTTTTTTTTTTAATGAAATTCCGATGTGTGAGTGACACTACAACAATCGAATATTTTTACTATTTTGCTTGGCATCGAATTAGTTTACCTTGCACTTCGATGGGTCATAGGATCTTTCAAAAACAGTTGTCTCCTAAAAATGAATCATTCATGAAAAATATTGCCTGCCAAGTGGTGCCATCCTCTTGAAAGTAAACGTTCTGCACATTTATACCCACAATTTCAGATGAATAAAAGTCCCTCAATATCACATCGATAATACAATCCGTCCACTGTGACGAACGAACTGGCAACAGGTAAGAAAAGCTCGATTACGCCGTCACTAAACTGTCACTCGTTGCGGCTAAAGAAGTTGCTCGGTCACTTATCCCGAAGTTGCGAAACTGCAGATGCGAAAGCTGTGCTGAGCTGTGTGAAAAACTGTGACCCATTTACATCGCCACCTCGCTGTCACTCGTTGCGGTTAAAGAAATTTTTCGATTACTTACCTGGAATTTGTGGAGCTGCATATGCAACAAATGAAATGAAAATCAATCTCATCACTGACCATAATTTCGTTTAAAAAAGCGCGACCTTATGCTTTCATTGCCAGGCAAACAAATTAGAGAAACTATCAGAAAACTTCCTAGGTTTCATTTGTTAAATGTCATCGCAATGACAGTTGTGTCTTGACAGCTTAACTATCACTGTTCACTGTTTCAAGTGACACCTTTTATTGAAAGATCCTTCAAATTTGAAATGGAAAAGTTTTGTGCACACACAATATGCTGTCGAGGTTCATTATTTATCGATTGCTGGAAGAAATTGAAGAAGAGAGGTTTCTGACAGACAAGAACAAATTTATGTTAAATTACTTTGAAATAGCGACGAAAAATAATTCCGCTGTACTGGAAAGTACTGAAATGAAGAAACCAGGAAATATGGACATAAGAGTAAATTGATTATATACCGTTTGCAGAAGCTATGTAGCAAACTATTGAAAATCTTAGTTGCACCACACATTAGAAGGTCAAGTGAAAGTTCAGCTACTTCAAAATGGAGTTGCAGGAAAAGGCCACCATATTAATGCTTGTATGTGTGTGTGATCAGTGAAATTTGTTGACGATAGCAATACAATAAGGCGAAGTATTAACGCTCAGTAACCGTTAAATTCGATGATTTTGACTTTGACTTTGACTTGACATAAAATAACTGTTTCCCATGTTTAGTATTCTTGAGGTATTCGATGTAACACAGACGCTAATCATGGAACGCTCAAAATTGCTTTTTCGGTCTTCATTACCTTTGTTTGATTTGACAAAATATACTGCCGAAGCCATCAAACACTTTTAGAAGCTTATGGTGATGCCACCGCATCATACCCCAATTTGTCGGTTTTGGTGTCAACAGTTTGTTGTCAATGACAAAGAACGGCCTGGAGGATCAACAAAATTCGAAGTTCTATTAATATAGATCGGGCGATTTTTTTTTCTTGCTTGAACAGCATTTTTCGCTTTTCGAGTGTGAAAAAGTAAAATATGCTGAGAACGCTGATCTTCACTTTCTATATTTGAAGGGACACAACCAACAGTTATTGCGTACAATTAATCGCAATTTTTCACAAGCCCGGCTTACTAAGTTGGCTGTCAAAATATATGCTGATTATGCTTCTTAAGTGCGAAATTTGGATGTGAAAAGAAAACAACTAAGGCGTCTGTTGGAAAGAAAGCAAAATGAAGACCCGATTAATCCTATATTTCAACTTCACTTGACATGGAAAATTTTTCTATTTTATTAGTTCTTTGGAGAGCAGATTTTTTTGTAGTAAGTATTCAAAATACTTTTTGTTTTAATTATAGTCGTGATGTGTTTGTTTCGTCTCGTATTGCGTGTTCTAGTCAAATTTCATAATTTTCGGTGCTAGAAAAATGATGAAATTTTTCTATTAAATCGAAATGATTTAAATGAAACTCAAAACTAACTAACTAACTAACTGTTGCATAGATATGTGAAGGCGGGTATAAAATTTGATATGATATGAAGTGTAACACTTGTACTTGAACCTGAAACGATGTGTGTGTGTGGTTGACTTTTCGTTTTCTCTTTGATATTTTATTTGCATATGTGGAAATTTATTTGAAACTTCTCAGTTTCATTTATCCTCTTCAAACTTGTTGTTATTTTCATCAGTTGCACGACGACAAAGCTTCGTGTAGACAGACACAGGGAGAGAAAGAGAAAGAGAAAGAGGGAGAGATATGCGTACATAGACAAGCACGCACAATCGTGCGGTTGGTATAGAATGTTTGTGTTCGAGTGTACCTTTTTCCGGTTCTTTGTCGGTCTATTACATGGCAACCCTTTTTAAGTTGAAACTACTTCATAGGTTTTCTGATCTTTTGTCATGTACACGTCCATATGTAGGCACGTACACACATATATATATATATATATATATATGTATATATATATGTATATATGTATGCATTTATGCCCGTGTATGCGTGTAATGTGCTTTTCTGTCATACGTTTGACACATGAACTAAGAGAGCTTGGTATGAGTGAGTGATTGAATAAGAGGGCTTTAGTTTACTGCTGCACAAAGAGTGGTAAGCATTACACAAGTGGTTGCCTTAAGTACTTTTGGTAAATTAAGCCAGTAACATCGCACCAACAGAAACAAAACACGACCTCTTAAATTGACTCTGAAAGTATTGTCAGAATATTTACTCTCCACGAGAAATGGATGTATTTTTTAAGTAACGTTTTTCCTTTTTTTTCCCTTGTTTTGTCTTTTCTTGTATCAACCATTTTAACAGGTTGATAAGCTTTTTCCTTTTTTATTTTTTTTTATTTAGCTTTTTGTTTTGCTCTACACTTTTGAAAATTCCGCCTCACGCAATTAATTGCAATTACTACGGGAAAGTACTTAAAATGGTGAATTTCATAAAGAATACGTATCTAAGGTGGAATAAGTGGATGGCAGACAAACTTGTGAAAACGCTATACACCTTCACACGTCACATATGAACAAAAGCATGCTTATATCGCTCAGTAGCTCAATTAAACTCTTCTGTTGTTACAATTATAGCAAAAAAAAAAATGAAGCGGAACTTTTAACCGATATGTACCGTAAGAGAAAGTATTTTATTTAAATTAAATTCGAATTTGCTTTGAGAAAATTCACAACACCCAGTGGCTGAGTGTGTGCGAAATGAAATAAGCAACAATAACTCACATGATTTGTTATCCATATCGTTTAGGTAGTAGGTACTAAGAAGGCCTACTCAATGCACACGCTCTTAACTTACTAGCTTCAGTGATATATCTCTGCTAAGCATTACTTCGCGGAGAGTGATAACAAAATCTCTGTGGTCTCTGTGTGCCATCAGAAATATAATTGAAATATTAAAAATGATAGTTTTTTAAAAACAAACGAAATCCTGCATCTTGCTGATGTTTAATTTCACGCTTAAATTAACATTTAATGCCATCAAGTTTAGCAAGACCGTCAGCGAAGCAACCGTAAAAAACATAAAGCGCGTCCCAGTTGAATTCCAAAAGTATAAAAAATACTCCGCAAACATTTTCTGCTTACTTTAGAAATTTCTATTACCTTATGAATGAATAGAAAGAATGTCGAGAATTGTTTCGCATTTTAATAACGTAATGGCTACGATTATGGGCAATTAAGTTGAGTCGTTAGGGTAAACAAATTGATTGATTGTTATCCACGAATTCACTTATTGATCATCCAAGTCATTCAAAAAGCACGCAGACTACCAGTTAGCTTCAATTGCTGATATCATAATTGTGTGACTCTTTCCAAGCGGATTGAAGATTTCTTCTTGTTGTTAAAGAGTTATGCGCCTGAGTAGACGAGTAGGTAAGAACCGCGACTGGTTTAACGCGGTACGCAATGCATTTCTCATGAAGCAATGGTCAAAGTGAAGAGTCTCGTGTGCCACATATTAGCCAAATCTTGATCCTTTGGTTTTGATTTCCTTGCTTATAGAGATTTTCATTTTCCAACACACGAAAAGGTTACATTAACAGTAGAAGAATATTTAAGAGGCCTGACTGACATGCTTTTCAGAAAATACTTGAATTAGAAAAACTTTGAAAGTAGTTTTGATTGATTCATCCACGGTCTGTCATTGTTAGGCCTCTCTCTCTCTCTCTCTCGCTCTCTGATTGCGTTACTCAGAATGATCAATTAGTTATGGCAGCTTAGTAAGACAACGTAATAATAATATAAAAACAAAGATATCACCTTTCGACGACGACGATAACTCACCAAATTTTCAAAAAAAAAAAGAATTAAATGAATCATGGAATTCTATGCTGATATTATGTTGAGCAGAAGAGCAGCCTCCCATGTAATGAACATCTGGATTTCGATAAGCTTCGATTTAATGATGATAATTAGGACAGTAGTCTTCAATGAAATCTTCAATGTTCACAAGAGAACTTGGATTTGGATAGACCTGAACGGTAATGAGACCAAGCGTGTAAACATTCTTCCTTTTCCTTTTCGCATATCTTCCCAAATATTTTTACAAATAGCATTAAACATATCGTCCAGTAAGTCATAAAGTTGGCTAAGAACTTCAAAATCTATACATTATTGCTATCCTTCCTTCCTTCCTTCCTTCCTTTTCCTCTGTTATTTTTTTGAAGTCAGTTCTCCACACATATAAATACATCGGTATTGGCAGACGATAGACGTGGTAGCGCTTGTCGCTGGGAAGATTGATTCTTCAGTGTGCATTTGACTTATAGTCAAGCCTGAGCTTGCAGTCAAAGGTTGCGACCTAACGAGGTTGCGAGTTTTTTACCTTTATTGGTAAAGCTACAGTTTTTTTTGCAATCAATTTATGACGTTTGAGTGCGAATGATATCAAGCAAGCGAATTATTACCCAAGGGTTTGTGGGGTCCACGCAAACACACCACTACTTAAATAAATTTTAAGTATTTGTATAAATGTAGTGGCAAGTGCTTGAGATTTTCTTGTCAGTTCAGGATATCAATGCAATAGCCTTTGTGAAGACAGAAAAACTAGACGAACTAGACTTTCTTCTGCTTATCTTATATGAGAAATAAAATAAAATAAAATAAAAAAAAAAAAAGATCTAAAACGAAAGTTTGTAACTTTTGACAAGCATTTTCATTTGTTTTCTGTGTTTTTGCTTTTTTTTTTTGTGTCGAGGGCTTTTATATGAAAACACAAATTCACACAAATGAATTCAAATTTTCAACCACAAAATTTGTATATTTATGTGTTTATGTGCGTGTGTGTGTGTTTGTGTGTGTGTGTGTGTGTGTTTGCGTGTGCGTGTATTTTCTCCCAAATATCTTTTCTTGAGCAAGAAAGGAAAACGGCTAAAATTGTTGTGCGTTGTTGCTGTTGCTGTTGCTGTTGCTGTTGCTCTTATTGCTGCTATTGCTGCTATTGTTGAAAAGTGTGTTCATTTACATCAACATATTAACAGTTATTAAAGTTGAATTTTCATTTTGGTGTGCTTGAGTTGGAACAAATACCGGAAATTGTTGTCAAGATAATTATTATTATTCATTTCACTCTGGAATTCACAGCAGAGCACACACACACACACACACACACACACACACAGAGAGAGAACGCAACAACACAATAATTCAGTTTGACTCAACTTCCATCTTGACTCGATAATGTCGGTTCGGGGTTTATTTTGTGGTTCACAATGATGATGAATTTTGAGTTACCACAGTTATGATTCTTGATATGCCAACAATAACAATAACAACAACAACAACAATAATAATACGAACAACAAATTTTCCTTTCTACTGCAATCCATTTCACTTTGATGCCATAAGAAAAAAAAGCAAAAGGCAAAAAACAAAAAACAAAAAAAAAACATGTTCGCTTCCTTCTCATTCATAAATTCTATATATGCGTGCATGACGTAATACGGATGCCGGTTGTAGCAATAACTTTTAATTAGCGTAAAGAGTAATTTATATAAGAGCCCTTAAGCGTTTATTTTAATGAATTTGTTTTCGAGAATTAAATTTTATGCCCTAAAAAGAATACAAGAAAAAGGAAATTTTAAGCTTTAACTGACTACTTAAACTCCACTCCATCTGTACACATACATACCCTTACTGTACACAGAAAAATGTGTTATGCTGTCAAAGAAATAATAAATGACAAAATGAAAACACATACATGAGAGTTGGCGAAATTCTCTCTGAAAAACGGAATTAAGACCAACGAATCATTAAAAATGTCAAAAAATGCTATCTGTGACGATATTACGCTCTAGCTACAACTACAACTTGCCATTGGTATAAAAGTTTGCAGGAAAGGCGAGAAAATATCAAAGGGCGCTCTAGGTACACCGCCGATCACTAATGATATGAAAATGTGAGGAAAGTACACATAACGTCTTCTATAACATTAGCGAATCTTCGAAAAATTCTTAATGAGTTCAAATGTCGTTATATGTATACGGTATGCGTTGCAGTTTTCAAATCTGTTTTCGCTTAACTTTACTCCATCTGGCAAGCTTGGGGCTGCTTTCAAAGTAAAACGATTTTCTTTGAAACTTAACACGATAAGCAAACGCAAACGTTTTACATTCTAGTGTCTTGCAAAGTGAAAGCCGTTTTGGCGAGGAAAAGACCAGGGTTTCGGGTGGCGGACGAAATGATCGCATTATTTTTACTTCAATAATTAAAAGGGGGATGAACGATACCGACTATTTACACAATTTACAGAGTCGTTCATCTCTCTTTTAATTTTTTGAAGATTCGCTTACTGACCGCATTCAGATGAACGTACTAATCGGCCGCGATCAGCAGAAGGCAATCGCGTAGACTTTGTATGATCTCCACATTGGCCAATCAAATGTTTCCAAGCATTTTTCACTTCAAATTTACTACCATTGCGGCCAATCTTTACTATAACTGGACACCGCATGGATGTATAGATTAATAGGCAGCAGACAGAGAGCTACATCGAATTAGATGTGAATAAAGAACGCTTGCGTTTCTATATTTTTTTCTTGGTTTTATCAAAAAAACGAAGTGAAAGGGTTCACCATTTCGCTTAACGCCGTTATTCATATGATGACTTTTCGTAATGACGGTGCGCCTCTCTAAAGTCCATCTCCGCAAACTTAATACATCACCACCAGGTTGATGTAGGGTAGTAGACATCATCACAAGGTTGACGTAGGATAGTAGAATCTATGGTATAAACGGAATGGTCTTTGGAGTCAATAGAGCGCTAAAAAAATTATTGTTTTTTAAGAAGGCTTAAGACTAACGTTAAAAAACTTGTAACATGTCATGCATTTATTTTTTTTTAGGTTTAATTTGCTTTTAATTAGTTATTGCTCTGAAGCCAGTCTGGGCTCACTACAAACAAAAAAAAAAAATCCTATCAGCAACAATTATAAAAAGATATGAAAAATTTGAATTAACGCACAGCGTCACATGCACAGCATATTTGTGTAAAGAATGTTTGTGTTTCATTTCCATTTTCAAGTTGAGCAATTTTAATGGACCGAACACCTCTTTGTCATGTAATAAACTTTAATGGTCATGTTCATAATAAAATTTCATTAAATTTATAGAAATTTTACATATACATAAACACGTTTACATAAGTGCGCATAACTGTGCGTGTACGTACATACGGGTACATACATAAAACTAAAGATATTTGATGATTTTTATATGTATATGCTCTTGTATCTTGTATCTATCTATGTATGTACATATGTGTAGTACATATGTGCTAGTGTGTGTTGGCAGATAAAAATTCTGACAAATACATTTATAAAACGATGAAGATATGTGGTTAAGGAAAATTTTAAGAACTGTTGGGCGTTAAGCAAGCAATAAAGGAGAGTGGGATGGAGAGTGGGAGAGAGAGAGAGCAAAGGAGAAAGTGAAAGGAATACGTAAACACACATCTGCATCCAGATCATTGTTATATCCATGTGCTGTTGATGTTGTTGGCTGAAAAGAAAATATGGCTGGGGGTGCGCAATAACGAATGAATATACAAAACAACCAGAAAATGTAAGAAAGTGCTTAACGAAAGAATGCAAAATGTTGATTAAACAAAACTTGGTTAAACTTTATGGTTATGTGTGCATTAAGCTGGAAATTTTCACAATTCAATTATTTTTTGTACGGCCATGAATTTATATTGTTGTGTTTGTACGTTTCTCTAACTGTTTACTCGTAAATATGCATTTGAATTCTTTCCTTTTTCTTTCTTTCATGTTTTGTTTCTCTTCATTATTTTATGTTCTTATAAATTTTAATAGAGTTTTCATGTGTTTGCATGTGTTTGCATGTGTGTGTGTGCGTGTGTGCGTGTATGCGTAAGTGAGGCAAGTTTATAAACTTTTGCGGTATGAATCATTGAAATTCAATGAAAGAAATATTTCAAGAATTTCTTTCTATTCAATTTTTGCTTTGATGTTGTTATTTATTATAGAAATATATATATACATATATATATATATATATAGTGCACATATATAGCATTTTATAAAACAAATTAACAGCAAGATAAACGAAACAATCCAACGCTAGGTAAGGTTCGACTCGAGCACGAGTCTATAATAAATATTTGCCTCTTGAAAAAAGACAATTATTTCCACAAGACATGAAAACTATTTCTCGAACATAAGTTCTTGGTATACGTACTTGCAATGTATTCGTTACCGATCGAGGAAGATTCATTATGCCTCCCGATAAATTAAGAACTTATTTTCGCATCAACTACCGAACCTTCTTTGCCAGCTTTGTTTCGTGTTAGCGGACAAACCTTTTAAGTCATATCCCCTAGAACTGTACCGCGATCGTTCTGTAATACTTCAAAGGAGGAGGGAGAAGACTGTTAGTTGTGACCTGTGATCGTTCTGTAATACTTCAAAGGAGGAGGGAGGAGACTGTTGGTTGTGATCTGTGATCGTTCTGTAATACTTCAAAGGAGGAGGAGAGTTTTGGTTGTGACCTCTGAAAAGCCTGCGGTTAGGCAAAGATTCAGGCAAATAAATTTTAAGGCCGTCATGGCCACTGCTTATGAAAGTATGTCGCAAACGCAATTTTGAGCTTTCCATGATTAGTGTCTGCATACACTGAAATCGTTGAATTTAACCGTTGTGTCCCATTTTATTTTCATCAATAGATATTACTGATCAAAATACATGCAAGTCCCTAATAATGTGCATTTAATGAAATAGTTTTCCTGAAGCCAAGCCAAGATCGAAGTTTTGCTGTCAATTATCTACAAATAGGGCGGTTCTGAATAAATCCGTAGAAAGAATAGCAAAAATTCTGTGCAGAGTATTGTTGGGTGACTCCTAGAGAGTAGGCAGATATACGGCTGGGTTAAAGCCGGTTTAACAACAATGCTTAGAAATGCTTTTCACTAAAAGAGCAACGAACAATAAAAGGATTCTTTGCGAATTAAAAGTTTTGTGTTGCTTTCACGAGGCTTGCAGGCTTAAGCAATCGGTACGATAGAGTTCAAGGAAAATAGGCTACGCTTAGGCTTAGGGCCTTCTGTCCGCCTAAAACCTAATCAATTAAGGTCTCATAAGAGGATGTTATTTGTAACCATTCCGTAACTTGGTAATGAAGCTGATCCTCCGGTAATACGTACAAGCAACGTTTTACTTATGCGCATTTGCTTAGAAAGTGTGTTAAAAACTTTTCAGAAACAACAGTAGATGCCGATACCCACAATATACACATAAATATACTAAATTGATTTACAGCGAAAGTTTCAGGTTGAAAAGTTTTTTCTATCAAAATTACGTTTATTGCAAGAAAGAGAGAAAAGAGAGAAAAGAGTAAAGGCAAAGCAATACTTTAAAGTCTAATATGAAAAAAACATAACACATATTACGTATAATTAACATGATGGTAATATGGTCAACATCAAAACACTCTTTAACGTTTGACCCCATTTGTAAGGCTTGAAAGGCGCACCCAAAGCTATTACACATACACATGCATAATTTTATATTTACCATCCTCGGCGCGTGAAAAGGCTCTGAAGACCTTAAATTTTTAGAAATTCAAATGAATGCTTAGGTTTGGTTCATTATTCTGTGGTCTGCGACTTTTTCGGTATGCGTAATGACTATAATTACCTGCACAACCGTTTATACCTTTGAAAATGTGTAACGTAAAAAAAGATTTTCGTTTTGACCATTAGCACCAGAAAGTTTTTACTTTTTTTTTTTTTTTGATTTTTGGTATAACGTTATAAGGATCTTCTCTTCTTGTAAAATATTTCCTTTTTTTTATGCTGTTTTTCTGTTTTGGTGGAATTTTTACCAGCTGCAGTTACTGTCATTGTGTATGAAATTAACAAGAACTTATTATAATTCAGACGGTATATTATCTTTACTTTTATGTAAGAGCGTCTACGAAAATTTAACGGTATAGTAAATGAATTGTTTCGTTTGTAAAATCAAGATAGTTTTTGATTGGATGGTCCCCGTACCCGTATTCATCCGGAAGGCTTAAAATGAAAAATTTTGAAGTAAATATGAGCACAAATACTAAGCAAGACCTACTAACAGTTAAGTTTAGAAGAAGACTTGATGCCCTATTTAATGGAAGATGTTGTCAAGTATTACAGATTCGTTCCAAGGTGCGCATAATTTTGTTACTTATTACACCCTACAGCTTTTTTGGTACATTGGTATGTTAAGTTTGTGCGGATGTATATAGCACCCGAAAGGGCTTCAAACTCCCAAGAGCCATCTTTTACTTTACTGATCGATTCATAATCATTTTCTAAGTCTGTCTGTCCATCTGTGTTCCTTTTATTCTCGTACAAGTCGCAATTTTGGAAATACGCCGATGAAATTTGGTACGCTGGCGCTTGTTGGCCCCAAGGATAAACACTATTCAAAATGACTCCGAGCAGACCATCTTTCCGATCACTTCCCACATAACGTTTTATTTTTAAGTGTAATTTTATGAATAATTGTAGGATGATGTAGGATACTTGGTGATGGGTCGTGGCCTACTATTGTGCTTTTGCTTGTTTCATATAAGGCTTTACGCGATGAGCACGATAAGTAGAAAACGGGATGTAATTGCAATTTAAATACGTTAAGGCACTCATTACATATTAAAAATAAATTACGAAAAGCAAGGTTTTCGCTAAAACTAGAAAATTTTCAAATTTTCTTATATGTGCAGACACATATTTACAAATCTATACATGTATGTTTACACGTCCAGTACTTACTTATATTGAAAAAAAAAATATTATATTTTTGCATATGACCACCACATAGGATATGACCACCAAATGGATTGGAAAGAATTAAATGTGCATTATTTTGAAATTGAAACTGTTTAATGCATATGTATGTAGGTATAGGTGCTGTAGGTGATTTTGCATGAAAAGATTATATTAACGCTATATAAAATATATGCATAAGATTAGTGTAGTATTAAGAGAAACGTTCATTGGAAAGCCCAACGAGGAGTGAAATGAAAGTTCTACAACCTACCGGTGAAAAGCTTTTCTAACCATGACCATAGATAGCATCTTATACTGCTATAAGTGAGATATGTTTTGTTAAATCATTTAAAAAATTAAATTGAACATCGAACGATAATGAGATGGAGGAACTGAAGGACTATAAGAAAATGTTATAATGCCTTCGTTATGAATAAACCTTTCTTATGAGACACATTGGTTATGCACGCAGCTGTCGCATAAAAGATTTCTTCAAACATATATATATATATATAGACAGGTTCTCATTCTGTACATATACAACGCTGGCAATGACATGAGGAAAGTAAGAGAAAAATTGAACATGACATCAACTTCTTTATTGTTATTCCCAATTAATATTTCGAAAAATAAATAATTTTATTCGAAATAAATTGAAAATTTCTTTTACCTTTTACCTATTAATTAATGCGTTTTAATGCGAAGGATAACAAGCAAAGAATATCATTAGCGATAGTGGAGGTTGCCATATGTATGCCTGCACGATATTGGTATTGAACGTAAGAGGTTTTTAGCAGATTAAGATTCGAGGAAATATCGGAATAGTATTTTAACAAATTAAAATCTTATAGACAGGTAAAGTCGACTATTAAACACCCCACACCCCACACCCCACACCACTTCGTTCAATGCAATTCTTGGGCTACCTTAATCAGGAATAACCAAAAGTTATCCGTTGTTGCCATGGAGAGGTTAAATTTTCAAAACAAGAGTTGTGCAGTCTATTTAAGGGTAGCCCGTGCACTATAGTGCTTTCATTTGTTTAATTATGAAGCAATAAGAATTCGAAATTATTGCCGTATAAAGGCCTACTTTTCATAAGTATCCTTACGTATGAATGAGTCCGAAAAAGTTCAAAACTTAATTCAGTATTTATATGATATCAGTATAAACATGAGATCACTCTTTTCGACAAATTTCCATAGAGTACTGAGGAGTTGTGTCTGTTGCTATAAAATCCCTATGAGTAGCCGAGTAGGTAAGGATCGTGACTGCCAAGCCTGTATGCATGAGTTCAAATCTCAATGAGGTAGAGTTTGCCTTAGTCGTAGTTATAGTGAATGCTTATTCGGTAAAGGCCTAACACTTACCGGTTGCACAGACATCGACTAGGTTGCGGTGGAGTTTCTATCTCTTATTCTTTCCTCACTTCTTTCCAAAAGTCACCCTACTACGCGAATGGAGTAGTGGATGGAAAGACAGACTTAAATCAATTTAAAAAATGTTTCTGAATCGATCGGTATAATAAAAATTAGGCATATCTCAAGTTATTTAGGGTGTCACCTATACTCGCACAAATTACTATATTCTTACTTGAAACAACGTAAAAAAATTAAACAAACAGTACAATAATGTGCGATAATATGTTCACAATAAAAGACACGATAATCTTGGGATGCGAGAAGCACGAAAATGGCAATCGGATCAATATTGACTGACTGACTGACTCAGGCTGTTTTTTTTCCACAACTCTTTGTCGTATACGTTGTATGGTGGCGAAATTAAGCCTATCTCTCAGTACAACGAAATGCAAGAAGAAAACATGCATTCAAACAGGAATACCTTTCTAGGAGGGGAGAGCTGCGCGGAGCCTAAATTAAACCCCGATTATAGAAGAAACTTTCACGCTGAAAGAACTGTTATTTGTCCTTCCAATACCGTACTGTAAGCTAAAAATAATTAAATAAATATTTGCGGGTGTTTTTTTTTTCTTTTTGGGAATAAGAATTCTTTCTGATATGATTTTCAGTTTTTTACAGTTTTTTTTCTTTTTTTTTTGTTTTTTTTTGATTGCATTTTTGCAAAAAATTGATTTTAAGGCTTCTATGATAAATTTTTGCAAAGATTTGCATATTGTATTGCCTGCAACATTAGCTGGTTAGGCGTACATTCATGCATACAATTGCATACAGCTGTGTAGATTTTAGTTATTTGAATCATCAGAAATTCAGCACACGACAAATGAATGGTTATGGATTTGTGTCACCATTTCTCGTATGTTATGAATATATGTATATAAATACATGCATATATATATATATATCCAAATATATGTATACATATA
>KK502467.1:189233-209835 GCA_000688735.1 Glossina austeni | reverse complement strand
AAAAGTAAATAAAATTTTATAAGAGCAGGAAATGTAATCATGAAAGCAGCTGAAAATGAGTTGAGAATATTAACCTATCGTGCTTTCTCTCCATCCCCTCATAATCGCCCCATCCACCTCATCCAATCCATTCATCACCACCGAGCCCCCTCTTCCCCTCTCTCTCTGTCTTGCCGCCAAGCCCACACATTACATAGCTGTGATCATATGGCTATCATCCTCGTTCACATTATTAATTAATTTGCCATTGACTTTATAGCTATTATGGCCTGCGGGAATTACGTCAGCAATTTTCTCGTTTTTTGAGTTAAGATTCTTCTGATTTTCATTATTATTGCTATTACTTACGGAATATGCATTTTGTGTAAGTGTTGCGGATGGTGGTGGGGAGTCACGTTCTTCGTTTTCCTCATAAATGATATCGCAACTGGTCGGTATATTCTTTGGTGGAGGTTTTTTTATCTGTTTCGATTTCTTACTATTTTTACCATTCAAGACGTTACACTCGTTACCGTTCCGTTGCAGTTCGTTCATTTGTATTTGCATTTCCCGCAGGCGATCAGTTAGCAAATAGAGATCGCGTTCTTGGGCTTCACTGCGGCTACGCAATTCAGAGATTTCGCGAAGATCCTCGGGTCGCGGATCACGTCTCTCGTAGCGCATGCGCATCTCTTCGAATAGATTTGTTAGGCAACGACATTTACGGTGCAGTTGTTCGATTTCGTTGGCATTATTGATGTCTCGTTTGTCTAACACAGCCTTCTCAGCATCATAAGCTGATCTTAAGTCTTTCAGATCACGTTTATGTTGCAGTTCCAGTTCCTTCACATTATCTTCGCAGTCTTTCAATTTTTTGCGATGTTTTTCGATTAGCTCTTGCAGAGCCTCTTCTTTCTCACTTAATAATTGCTGTTTTAATTTTCCGATTTCCTTTTGATGCTTGGACGTTATTTCGTGCGAAGCAATATTCATTTTCTTCGCAAATTCATTTTTCACTTCGTCTAAGCGTTGTTCGAAACGTTCTTCCATTTCTTGTTTTTCAGTTTCAAATTGTTTACGTAAATCATTTTCTAAAGCGTCACGTTTTTCTTCTTCGCGGCACATGGCCACCTGATAGTCGCGATCGGCCCGTTCAAGATGCATCCGAATTTGTAGTAAAGCATTATCGGATTTCTCTCGCAACTCTAAAAAATCATCAGTTTTTAATTCAAGTCTTTCTTGAACTTCACTTAATTCAGCACGCAATTCATCTTCGTTAGCCGTGTAACGATTGGTGATTGCACGTAATTCTTCTATGTGTTCGGTTTGAAGTTTGTCGAGGGCGTCTCGCCTTTCGTCGATATAAACCGATTCAAGTTCGTTCTTCAGTCTTGTCATTTCGGTGTACAACTTGTCTTCCCAAAAAGCGGCCGCTTCGTTACGCACTTCGTCAATACGATATAACATCTGACGCTCTTTGTCAAATAAAGTTCGATCACATTTGATTTTGATTTTTTCAACATTTTCGATTTGTTCTTGTAAATTATCGTTGGCCGCCGTTAAATCACTTTTAAGATTTTCAATTTGCTCAACGAGGTTACGAATGGAGTGCTCTTGTTCCGTGAGTACACCGCGTAAAGAATTGACTTGAGCCTGAAAGTGACGTAAATCGTCAACTTCTTTACAACGTTCTTCCAATTCATTCTCCAATCCTTCGACTTTTTCAACGGCTGCTTTACGTTCACGTTCGGCGCAATCGGTTTTATCTTTACACTGTTTCTGCATTTGCCGTAACTGCCACTCGCAATCCGTCATAATGGATTCCTCACGATCTTGCAATTAAGCGAATAAGTCAAAAGTCTTAAGTCAAAATGAATGATGAGAAGATTCCTTCTTACCCATATTATGAGTGCGTAGCATCTCAAATTGTTTTTGCCAACGGTCTTCGCATATTTTACGCTCATTTTCCGAATTTTCCAAGGCGTTCTTTAATATCCTTATTTGTTCGTCTAAGTCAACGCGTATCGTTTCAATTTCTTTACGCCATTTTTCCACTTCGTTTTGCGCCACCATTAGTTGACTATGTAAACTACTTGCTAAGCTTTGAGTTTCTTTGTACTGATCTTGCAGTTCGCGATATTGCGTTTCGAGTTCATCTGAGAAGAACCAAAATTAGTAAAAAAAAATCCCTTTCATTGCTCTTTATTCATAAACTTTAAAAAACCACACACACACAAACACACACACATACAAACACACACACACACACACAAACACACACACAAACACAAACACGTACACACACACACACAAACACACACACACACACACAAACACAAACACACACACAAACACAAACACAAACACAAACACACACACACACACACACACACACACACACACACCGTATTTCTTTTTGAACTCATCCTCCCATTCATCGTAACGTTGCCGTAAATTGTTTTTCTCATCTTCCAGCAGCTTCAACTTTTTCCTAACGTATTCATCGTCCCTTTGCGCTGCATTTAGTTCACCCTGTAGTCCTGTTAAATGAACGAATGAACATAGAAAACATATTGAGTATGTATGTATCTCGTCTTTCTATTCTATTCCTTAAGTATACACTAATTTTATTTACTGTCAACATTCCAAGTTTTCGCCGATAAATCCTGCTCTAAATTTTCTATTTTTAATTGCATTTCATTAATTTTGCCTTCAAGGCTTTGCACATTCTTATGGGCATCTTCCAATTGTATATGAAACTGTGATTTTTGTTCCTGCAATTCTTGTCTGCAATTAAAAACACATTAAAACTTGTTTATTTTCGTATGGGGTGCATTTAATTTTTATTTATTATGTGATTCTTTTAATGGAATATAAAAACTTTTCCCCATATATTCGTATAATTTGATTGGAACACACAATGTTTTTAACACCAAAAAAAAAAAAAAAAAAGAGCAGAGCGCGTTTTATAGCCAAAGTTCCATGAAAACATAGTTCATCAAGTTCATCATGTGATTTCGTTTTGTTCTGACGAACTCATCATCATCAAGTAAATGATTGTTTGAGCAAAAATTTCATCATAAAATTAATTCATATTTTCATAAACTAATTTGAAAAGATCTGTTATGTAAAGTGTTAGGAATGATAACTGACCACTAGCCACCTAGCTAGTGGCTTGAAAGAAAAATCATTCCAAACCACTTTTAAGAAATTCTAAGACCAACGCAGTCACATCTAAGGCTTTCAGGGGGATTGAAATCATTTAAGTACATTGAGTTGTTAGTCGAGATCCGACCACTTTCTCGACCACTCAGGCAGATAAACAACTTTTATGAAAAAGAGAGAAAAAAAGGCCTTCTGCACAAACTGTTTACTAATATATTGGAGTAAAAGTCTGCCGTGAAAACTCTTGCGATTGCCATTTTCTTTATTAGAAGAATTTTAAGAAGGCATGAACAAAGGAGGAGATATGGTGGCTACAAACAAAACTTGTTATACGATTAACAATACCTAGAAGAAGAAGAAGTTAACTTGTAGTCTGGACAAGGAGAAAAGACAAAAAAAAAAAACAATAAAAAAAAAAACAATAAAAAAAACACAATAGTTAGCAGGCGTCATAAGCAGGGAATGCGCAATTATATGTTTAACCTTTAGAGCCAGATATAGACTTAGGTTGTACGGTTTTCGGAGTGTAAGGCAAACTTTAGCAGAGATGTTGTCAATGTGGAGGCCTAAGTTTGCGAGTGAGATCCCAAGACATTGCATGGAACCTACAACATCGATGGAATATCCAGACATTTTTATATTGAGGTTGAACGACCCCAGCACGGGGAGAATTGAAGAACAAGGCTTTAGTCTTACTGGAGTTAATGCAAGGCCCCCTTTATTGTATATGATTCGGTGAAGAGTGCATAGAGATTCGTTAATATTGTTTCGAAGGAATGCAAAATATTTCCATTATCTCTATAAAGCAAAGATATGTCAACTGCTTATGCAAAAAAAGCGCACTTGTTACCAACCACATCCCCAAGTTCACAGGGGGACCCAAAATGGAACCTTGTGGCACACGAGACATAGTCTCAGTTAGAGAAGAGTTAGAGTCATTCGCAGAAACAATCTGTTTACGATCCGAATTATACATAAGTTTACAAGCGTTTCGAGATAATTTGAATTTATCGAACAATTTGTTAATGAGCTGAATGTACGGCACTCAGTCAGTTAGATAGAGAGCGATAAGAGCGCAGCTGCTCCTAACATTGATATTATCTCTAATGGACTCCGGGACGGAGAATAAAAGTTTCGAGGTGCAACGACCATACCGAAAGCCACATTGGGCATCATGCAGGGCATTAGTAGTTCTTCTTCATGATGGTGTAATGAGCAAACCATACTCGAATGAGTGGAATTTTCAAGTTTTCTATTTCCGGCACACATACTACAAACTACTTTCGACCAATCTACGCATATCATCATGTTTGTCCTTAAAACTGGTTTTTGAAATGATGAGGACATCCATCTACTGTTATAGAGCGAGCTAGTGTCTTGGTTTGCTATTTGCAACGGAAGATTTTTATTGTTTATTTTGTGATATTAGAAGTAATTGTGCAAGCAGTGCGCAAATTGGCAAAGGATTGGCGAAGGAAAGAATAGAAAGGAAAGTAGGATTATTTAAGTCTCCTTTGCATGTTGATCATGGTTGAGTACATGGGCTTCGAAGTTCTTACAGAGCATATGAAACTCCTTCGATATCTTCTAACATAAGCTTTCTTCTGCTTTGAATTACTGAAAAAATTATGAGCCAATCGAAGATATTAAAATTTAAAAATTTATTTCTACTTAGTTGGTTGTAAACAATTTATTATTTATTAATTGGAAACAAACAATTACTTAACGCGATATGGTGTAAAGAAAATCTTACTATGCGCTCTCTTTCAAACAAATGACGTCGTATTTAAAATTGCGTACAATTTTGTGGCTCAATTAAAAGAGATATTATACGGGGAAAAAGTCGGTTATAGGATAGTGCACGCAAACAAAAGCTAATAATTTCAACATTTGTGTATTTCATAATATTATGATAGAAAGCAGAAGATGTATGCATGAAATGCGCAAATAAACACACGTTACGGAATAAAACGCCAAACACTTTGAGTTGGCAAAACTGCAAAAGAAATTCGCATCGAGCTAAGTAGCAAAATATTCCTGAGTATAATAGAAAACAGACTTTTTTTCCTAAGCAAGTGTTAACTCATTTTTGATTTATGTAGAGAGCAGTGCTAAGAGCACACTAGTAAATTGACTTATGCTTAGTAAAAAGTTATCGAAACGCATTTATGTTAGAAAAAAAACTTATAACCCTTGTTATTGAATAGTTAACTAAATCGACAGGAATAGGGCTGCTCGACATAAAATAGCAGTTTTACGTTTAGTATTATTGAGGTATTTCGTGTATACAGGCGCTAGTCATGGAACGCTCAAAAATGCATTTTTAACAGTCGTTACTATTGTTCTGCTGGCGAAGTCCGTCAAACACTTTTAGAAGCTTATGGTGATGCTGCCCATCATATCATATCCCGATTGTCGGTTTTGGTTCCAAATGCTTAAAAATTGTGATTTTGCTTTGATCAATGATAAAGAACGGCCTGGAGAATCAAAAAAGTTCGAAGACAATGAACCGGAAGATTAATTCGACGTATACCTAACTCAAATGGTCAAAGAACTTTTGAACAACTTAGCAAATGATGAGGCAACTGTTTCTAGACGTTTACACGCGGTGATAAAGAGCCAATAGAAAAAAAAAACGGCTACCAAACAAACTGACTGAAAATGCCGTTTCGAACCGTTTGACCGAGGCGTCATGGGTTGGTCCAGAAGGGCCTTCCACATCGACATCGAAGTGGAATATTCCCGGGCAAAATGCTTTGTTGCAGATATGGTCTGATCAACAAGGTGCACTGTATTACTGTTGCTGCTAAAACCGAATGAAATTGTTACTCCCTGTGTTTACCGCCGCCATTTGAAGAAATTGAATGATGCGTTGCTACCAAAAAGGCCAGCAATAGCGACAACGTTCGGCTAGACGATTCAAGAGTTGCCAAGGTCACAAAGTGGCCGCGCACTCACCACACATAACATGCCTTGGCTGACACGCGGTTTCCAAATGCAGAAGAAGTGCGAAAGTAACTCGATGATTGGATCGCTGCCTAACCAATGTCCTTCTTTCGAAACGATAGCGCCAATTTTCCAGAGGGATGGATAAAATTGTAGAAAATCATGGAAAATATTTTGATTAATATATATAGCAACAATTTTTCTCAATAGTTGCCTTTTTGAAGTGAAAAGAGGATCAAAGCAGATGCGAACACCTAATGGGTATTATCTCTATGAAAGATTCAATTTGAAAGCCAAGTAGGCGGAAGATATGTAACGCATCTTTTAAGCCATATGAAGCTTTTTTATTGGTATTCTTTTTCAGATATTTTATCTGCTAAGCTTTGCAGGCTTACGGTAATCTGCTGTACAGAAATCCACTTCATATTTACCGATAAATCGGAGAGTTTAAGTGTGAACCCGCACATCCGAACGCTTCCATTCTTTAATATTTCTATTCTAAGCAAATTTTCACGTCTTCCCCTATTTACCATTACCAAGTCGACCTTTCAAGAACCTGCCGTTTAAAGTAAATTTAAAATTTTCAAATTTTTATCTTTATTGCGGTTTGTTCATCCAAGAAAAAATGCTCTTAAAAAGAGTTCAAGTGTATCGTTTCTAGTTAACCTACAAGCGTCTGCTTCTTCTAATGCATGCATTGATTTAGTTACATGAGTCATTATAATAATAAGCTATGTATCCGTTCATGGGAGAGAGAAAGAGGAAAAGATAACAAAAAATATTAAATACAAAGAAAGAAGAATTTTCGTCACACTTTCTTAATGCATAGCACAACCAATTGGTTTCAATGCTTATGTTAAAAAAATATTTCAAGCAAAATATTCAAAATCACTAAATGAAATTAAAATGTCAATCATTGGAAATTTTTATTCGAAATTTTTTTGAGTTTTTGTTGGCCTAGGAAATGAACGATGCTTAGTAGTTAAGCTCACGCACCTCTACAAGCACACTTCTAAGAGATCTTTAGTCTTTAAGTACAGATGTGCAGTATTTCAAAATTCGATGTAAGACACAGCTATTGTTTTCCAAATTCACACACACACACACATTCACATTTGTTCAAAAAAAAAACGCGCAAGATCGACAAGTACGTGTATTCGTTCATTAAGGCATAAAAAGCTTCGACGATCATACACACTTCTGTATATACAAAAACATGTGAAAACGTTCAACAACGATATTCCCACGCCTCAGTATCGGAATTTTTTTTGTTTAAGAAAATATTTTTAAAAGAATCATAAAAAACTCGAGCTGATTTTCGTAACGACCGACCTATACATGAAAATACATATAAACAATGTATATAAATATTTTCAGAAATTATTTTGCTCTAAATTTGCCGGTTATATCAGCAAATACGCACAACAATAACAAACATTGAAAATAAACGGCAACGATTATTCAATATTTGAAATGAAAAAAAATCAATCTCGTACAAATTTCATACAAAGTGTTTTCCATCCAAAAAAAAAAAAAAATTAGTTTCACTTAACCAATCCAAAGAAACTTTTCCATACAATGTAGAATTGAAAAAACAAAGACACCTTAGACTTCCCCACGTGCTCTTCGCTATATAAAAAGCGTATGCTAACTGCGTTGAATCTTTCTTTATATCAAAGTTAGTTATCTACCTTTCAATATGTTTGAAAGGCCCGGAAGTGTAGAGGGTTACGTCTTGGGTTTAATGCTTCGCAGCGTCAGTAAACGCTATTAAAACTTTGGATCTTTTTTTTTCTTAATTACGTATAAAACAAGTTTCTGCTCTCTTCCTTGCTTTCTCTTCAACTTCTTCTTCTTCTTCTTTAAGATCATTAGATTATCAAGCAAAGGAAGTAATCGAATTTGAAAAACAAACAGATCGTATGGTATACGGAAAATATATTTCCCGTAAAAGAGTCTTCATGAATCTTTCTCGAAGTATTACAATTTAATGCACAGTCTAGCCCTGGATGAAAAAAATGCACATGTAACAGGGCGCAAGAAAATTGAAAATATACGTCTTGTTTAATATCCTACGAATCTCGCCTACCCACCACTGTGTTTTTGGCATTCTATTCTCCAAGTTCTTTTATTTGATGCCCATACCGTTATTTTTATTAAGAAAAAATTAATCGCGGTGTCTACCATATTCATTTTAAAATTAACCCATTGTTAGGCGGATAAAATATCTTCATGTGTAAATTATTTAATTATTCGTAAACACGACCGATTCATTCCATTTCTGGAACTAGACAGTAATGTGTCTCGTAAAGCAAATGTGGAAAAATTTGAGCCTTCTAACTTTAATAATCACCCGAGTAACGAGCAAAAATCCAAAAAAATGTTCTTAAAGAAAACTGGGTTGTGTTCGGTTTACGCGTCATTGCTCGCTTCTGATCTGACCAATTTGGCCCATTTTCAATACCAATCTGCACGCAGAAACTTCCAATGTTTCTTCATTTTTTGCGAACCAGGAGAATGCCAACAACATACACCACACAGACGGACGGGCATGGCTAAATCAAGTCAGAATTTCAAGCTGATCAAGAATATATATATACTCTATAGGGTCTCTGAATCTTTCTTTTGGATTTCACATATATTTTGGAAAAAAAAAAAACAAAATGAGCAACAAACACCCCCCTCTCCCAGCTTACAGTGGTGGGTATAAAAGAAATAGAAAAACCTCTAGAAAATAGAGCTTCTTTTAAAAATGTACGTCAGAAACATGCATCGATGTAGCTCTGCTCCTTTTTTAGGTTTCGTTTATGTTATTTTCTTAGGAATGGGAAATTATCTCATTGCCTGGACTATAGGCTAAGACAAATCCCTTCAAAAGAATCACTTAATAAATAAATTCTTTTTTTTTTGCACTCTTTTTCTTACTTTAACTTTTCCGCTTCTACAACATTTTCTGATATATGTTTACTTCGCCTCAATGGTATCTCAGTGATTTCGATCGAATCATTTTGTGCGCTACCATTAATGGTCTCGTTTGTTTTTAGCTTATTACGCTGACCCTCCAGGTGTATGGGTATAAAGTGGACATTTCCACAATTGTTGCTTTCAGCTCCGTTTATATTAATAATATCACATTCGGTATCAGTCGAAGATGTAGAAGAAGAATTAAGATTTGATTGTGCTGCAGAAGAGGAACTGCTACTACTACCACTGCCGCTAGAATTGGTGGATTCGACAACGACATCTGGCAAACTTATGCTTTCAATGCAAACCAAGCGTTCAGCAGAATCATGATAATCATGCGGCGCGTCGATAAAGTCTTGTAAGTCATCGCATTGAGTTAAAGTCTCATCGCAATCGGTGGAATTATTGTCACGCACAAAAGGTAACCGTTGCTGCTGGAAGCAATCGTGTTTTTGTTGATGCGGGCCTGAATTTGTGCTGTAATGATGGTTTGCGGACGTGGCCAGAGAGTCACCCATACCGGAATCAAGAAAACTATTACTTGAGTTTAGGTCACTTTCAGTTGTATTGCTTTTGAGGAGCGGCAAGGGTTCGTCGGGAGTGCATGAACATGAATGTTTTGCTAGTACGGTTCTTAAACAATCTGACCGATCAACATCAACAAACTCTTCTTCGTCTTCTTCTTCTTCTTCTTCTTCTTTACTGCTATCAACATCATCTTTTTCTTCATCATTTTGATCGTCTGCGTCTTCGTCTTCGTCTTCGTTTTCCTCTTGTTCTGGTACATCTTCTAATTTGTTTTGATTGCAACGCATTTGACTATACGGGAAGGAGGTGGGAGGAGAATAATGATAAGCATTTGCTTTTTGCTGCTCATAATTTAATATTTCCTCATTTTGTGTATCCACAAATATTTCTTGACGATTTTCCGTTTCAAAATCAAAAAATTCCTCTTTCTCACTTAAATTTCTTTCATCAACACATTGAACTTCTTCGTGGCTACTACTACTACTACTACTAAAAGCGTCATCATTATTACTGCAATCACTCACTGTTATTAAAGGCACTTGAGTGTCGTTTAACGACAATGCTGACGACGACGATGTTTCACGTTCACGTTTACTTCCGGTACTAGAACCTTCAGATAATGAGTTGCAAGATTCACGATTACTTCGTAATGACGGAAGGCTTGAAGTGTTATTCGATTCACATTTAGTTGTTTTCTGACCCATTGCCACCATATGCACGTGATTTTCGTTATTATTATTATTATTATTATTATTATTGTTGTTGTTATTATTGAAATTTCTTACATCTGTAAGGACAACACTATTTGGATCATATTGATTTAATCCAGCAGACCCTACGAAAGCGTCATTTGCATAATTGCAGTTATTTATGAACTGAGGGCAATCGTTAGTCCCTTTATTTTCTTTTCCTATTACTTGCGCGTATACACTGCCGTTTTGCTCGGTGCATGAAGAACGAATAATATTAGTCGTCTCTTTATTTTTAGCGATCTTACCACCTCTTAGTTCGTTAACTCTCTCTCTCCCGATATGATCACAATTCGCATCTCTTTTTGGCGAAGCGCTAGAGTAATAGCAATTCTCTCCGGCTGAATTACTTTGATGTTTAAACACTTCACTCCTCTCGACATCATTATTATCACAATCATAATTATCATTATGATCACTATCGTCACCGTCACCGTCATTTTCATTTTCATTATTATTATTCACTTTGACTTGGTTGAAATTCTTTAGGCTATTATTAGACGTCGTCATTTGATAAGTATTTGTGGTTGAACAACTCGCGGGGCCGGTGTTGCTACTACTTTCAAGGTGTGCGATAGCTTTTATCTCATAGGCAGTATTTTTTACAGCATAATTATTATTACTACTTGGATCGTTGCAAATGGCATCATTTCGTTTCTCTTCTTCTTCTGAGTTTGTTGAGGGTGAACAATGATTATCTGTAATAATTGAGGCAACAGGTGCAGGCGGTGGCTGTTTAGTTTTCGTTTGCTGTTGCTGTTGCTGTTGCTGTTGCAGCTGCTGTTGATTATTTTGCTGTTGAGTTGAATTCGATGAATTTTGTAACGAATGATTTCGGTTACGATTATGATTACGTCCACGCGCCATAAAATAAAATAAAACTTTTTAACAACTTTCTCTAACACCGTTACAAAAAAATTAATTTCTTTTTCACTCACGCATTTGATTTCTAAAGAGTTAAGAAAAAAAAAAAAAAAAGCAAAAAAAAAGCAAAAAAGAACCAAAGAAAAGTTATCCTCTTTACGTTTCCTTAATATTATCCCACTAGGATGCCTTAGTATATAGAAGATATGTAGACTTAAGTCTAAATAAAAGTCGTCTGTATTATAGAAATTTCGTTATTAAACTGCATTAATTGAGTGAGTATTCGCGTCGCGCTCGTTGCTCGGCTAATTTAACGGGAGACAACAATTTGACAATTATTTCGATTATTGCCTCCCATCGAGAGTCAATGTTGAGGTATTGATTCGATTTTAATCGATTCGATTTGTCTCGTTTTCGTTGCCAATGCAATGCAATTATTGCATAGGTAGATAATGCGTATATATTAGTGTATATGTACGTTTGATTGTATGCGAAAGTAATTATGTTTATTTAATTCTTTTTTGTTTTTTTTATTTTTTATTTTTTTTTTATTATTTTTTTTCTATTAGTTGTCGCGTTTGCCTATTGCCTTTGTTTTGATGCCACTGCTGGTTCGTTTCAACTAAATTGGTTCGATTGCAGATCGTCGCCATTACCAAGAGCATCAATCTTTTTTCCTTAATATGCGACTACTGATCATCGCGGTACTTCTTACACCCTACGTTAAGTCACTGCATTACCACACAGCAGATTAGATGTACTACGTTCCACGTACACGGCTAATTAAAATTACAATGTTTGTGGCTTTCCTTGCGCAAGTCGCAATTTCTCAAATCACTCTTCGGACTCTATTGGAACGTTTCACGCAAGCAAGAGACGAAATTTCGAAGCATCTCTTTGGGGACCTAATATTCTTCGAGTCTCTTTTATACCATTTAGTATATGGGATAGTTAAGCAACATCTTTCGAAACGTCGTTCTTGGCGCCCTTGGCGACCTCGGCGACTCTCCCAACCGACTTTAATATATGGGATTATTAAGTACATTTTTCATAAGCGGAGCTCAGGTTTACTTTGGATCAAAATTATAAGTAATTTGCACTAAGGCCGAGTTAAGTCACAAGTCTAACAGTAGATTTAGATTTAAAGATTTCTCAGAAGCATGTACGATCGACGTATTTTCGAAAATCGTAAATTAGATAACAGATCAGCAAAACACGAAATCTGTTTCACTTCCTGGCTTTCTTCATGTCAAATAATGGATACTTTGAGTGGAGAAACCATGTGCAAGATAATTAACTTCCGTAACAGAGTTTCGTGGAACAAAAAATTCAAACAAACTTCATGTAGTTCGTGTAGAAAATGCTAAGAAACGTTTTGATTTAAATCTGAAGCAAAGTTAACAACAAAACCTTCATATACCCGACTTGGACTTTCCATCAAAATCCTTGTAAATCGCATTTGATCTCTGCGGAGTATAGGGCATCAAAAAGTGTGTATTTGCTAACAACGTAGCAATGCAAATTTTTATTTTTTTATTGTATTTGCTTTAGTTTGCTGAATAGATGCGTTTATAGTGAGGATATGGATTCGCTCATGTTTAGTTCTGCTCATGCTAAAATTATACATTTTTCTCAAAGTGCGATTTGTCAAAAGCAAGCAAGAAAACGCAGAATTTCTTACATCCAAAAGAAGCAAAAAAAAAAGAAAAAAAAAACAAAAATAACAAACAAAAAAAGAAAAACCATGTGGTTTGTTTTTTCAACAAAAACTTTTGTTATAAAAATATATTATTAGGAATATATTAAAATTAAAATTTGATTTCATTGCTTTTATTGATTGATACGTGGAATAATGTTAACTGAGTAAAGTTGTTTCACAAATTATTCAAGTGCTTTTCAAAAACATATGTTCGCGCATTTCAAGTTCTCTTACTTTTTTTTTGTTTTAATTCTCTTCGAGATTTCGTATTTTCTTTGTTATTTTTAAATCAATTATTTCTCTGTTTTTTTTTTTTCATGTTTTTATTATTAGTAATATTATATAGAAATTTATTTCATTTTCGTTTTTATATTTTGTTTATAGTTCCCTTAATTATCTGTCTGTTTATTCGTTAATTTTCTGTCTATCTTGCTGACGTAAAAACTTGTTTAATATATTGAAAATCTTTTGTTTATCTTGAAAATTGTTGACCATTTCACTTCAAGCTGTTTTATTTGTTATAGACAGATACACAAATGTATATATATATATATATATATATGTATAGGTATATTATTGTACCGAGAAAAATAACCCTATCAACGTTGTTGTTCTCTACGCTGAACTACAGTGCTACAATTCTGTCCGTCTCATTCACTGAATTGTAAATATTTACTACTTACGTCTTTGTTTTTTTTTTTGAAGAAGTGTTCAAAGGTTGTTCGGTACTTCTTTCTCAGATATTTTGCAATCGCATTTGCTTTCTTTGTCTATAGGACAAGATTTTCGTATATTTTTTAAGGTTCCATTTTATGTAGAGAGAGAAGATAAGCATCCTGACTGCCAAGTCAGTGTTCGCGGGTTCAAACCTCAGTGCGGTTTGGCCGAAGCTACAATCAAAGCTCAGTCGGCAAAGCCATAACACTTATTGGTTGGGTACACATCCGCCACGTCGCGGTCAACATTTATCGCACGTCTTTCGTTCTTTCTTGTTTTCTGTTCATTTTCTCATTTCTTGCTGACAGTCATCGCCTTACGCGAATAGGGGACATACCCTGAATGATCCGTCACATCAAAAAAAAAAATATATATATTTTTTCCGGGTAATTTTTGTGAATCGTCAGAGTTACAAAAATAAAAATACGCTGATGACATTTGGCGCGTAAGTTTCGCGCGTAATCGTCAACATACGACCTGACAAAATGGCCGTGATACGTTCACATGTACGCCCATAATGTAGAAGAGACTAAAACGTGTAAAAACCCTGGGAGTTTGTTCAAATTTTCATCTATAACTCTCGATCCCTGAAAAGTTGGGCAGAAAGAAATGGAGGAAGAGAAAGTAATGAGGTACGACTGCAACCTCGTAAATGGTAAATGGTGTGCCTTTATGATTGAGCACTTAGGTTTGATCGCCCAAGCACCGATTTAGTATTCACGATTCGTATTCAGTCGGCTACGCGGCCGCCCTTTACGTAATTCAGTCCTTTTCTCGAATTCAAAGACGACTGAAATGGCATTCAACGACGTGAATAGATTAAATTTTACTCACATTTCGATTCTTCGCAAAATTGAATATTTCTAAGAAAAGAAGAAGGACGAGTCGATTATATGTCGCCAAGGTCAAGAAATCTTATATTTCCCAATAGTTACTCGGGCATTTTATCAAATTTATTAAAGCAGTTTGTGAAAAAATTCGAGTTGACATACACAGCGCCTAAGATAGTAAATGATGGACGAGAATTAATCGTCACTTGTACTTGTCAGCAAAAAAGATGATTTAAAGAAATCAGGGACAAACCCTTTTTCCGCTTTTATTATTGTTTGCTACGAGAACTCGAGCAGTTCGTTTTATTGGAGAAGTGTATGGGGAGCGTGGACGCACGCAAGCATCGCATAAGTACACAAGCGTACGCACATATAATTTACTTTCGAATTCTATCGCTTGCCGCTTGCCATTCGTTTTATTAAAGAAATGGCCCTATGGGCGTACAGCCATGCGCAAGTTTCACATGTACACGCAAGAATACGCAAATAGTTTATGTTCGTTTATGCCATTTATGGATACGTTGATGAAGTACTAAATACATTTCTTTGCATTACATATGTAATTATTACATGTCTGTACGTCTGGTTAAGTTTCAAACAGAAATATTATTACATGCACTCCCCTTGGGCTTATGAAGACGTTTTACTTGACTCTTGACTTGACGATTTTAAGGGCATTTTCTTTAGTCGTAACCATATCGCAGAAATAATTTTTATACGCTATACCTTATTAAAGAGTATTTTTACACACATATAAACAACAGATTGTCTGTTCTATATGATGCTACGCGTCTATATATCGCACATTGCTCTTCCTCAGAAAAATGTAATTGATCGTTAATGCCCATGTTGTCTCATTCGCACATGTAAAATCAGCTTCTTCTTCTCTCTGCGTTCATATTGCTTCCTATGCCGTACTCTAAAAACATATATATATATATATATACCTTGCATTAAACCCTTTAAGGGAATTACTATCTACTTTATTTTTTGTCTGTCAATCCGCTTTCGTTCGAACCTCAAATCTCTACTAAAAGTCTTGTTGCGTGAATACTAATAGCGCGGCAGTGTTTGTTTAGAATTTCCCAAATCAGTTTATTTTTAATTTTTAAATCTCGATCGAATTATCCAATTTCGGGTATCGTCCACCAGTTCACTCAATCCAAAGACAATTAATTCTTCACAATAAACAATATATGTCTGACCTTGCGTCCTTTTAAAGTTCAAAAAGTCGTAAACTATTCTTTCGTTTTTTCTCATTGCAGTGTTACGAAGATATACCGGAAAGGGGGAGAAAGAAAGAGAGAGGTTGGTGATGGATTCCAAATTTATGAGTTTCAAGGAAGTTCACGTTCAAACGATCTGCAATAAATTCGCATAAATTGCATGAATTGAATATCTTGCACTTTTTGGCCTAATATGTTCCACAGTGCGCAACACTGAGTTACTGATAAGCAAGTTCGGGAGTAAACAGCAAAAGCATATTGATTTTTTTTTTTGAAATATTTTTAGTCTTTCAGCCGTCGTGAGCCTCTTGTTTCTTGTCTGTTTTTCTATGCCAAACTTGTTTAGGCGCTCACGACAGCATTTATGCCAATTTAGTCTATATATGAGAAGCTTTGTGAGCGCCATTATAGTTTCACTAGACATATAGGCAGACATTATAAATCGAGAATTTTACACTGACCAAAAAATCGTACGTATTTTGTTGGGTTTCGAAAAGAAGCGATATACGAGAGACTTTAAGAAACTAAAATTTTTTTAATTGTTTACAATCCGCGAAGGCATGTCGTATTCTATTAGCGGTTGAATCGAGGGATGGACTTTTCTTCGAAGTATGTTTCGCGGAATAGTCAACAGAGTCACAGAAGTGACGAAATATGTGCTTTAATGGAGCATTCGATGGGTGGTATGAAGACAAAAATCGAATTTTTTTTTTTTACGTTTCCATTCGCTTGAGTCTGGTTTGAAGAGAAATGAAGGGTTTTTTAGTTATCTTTAGAATGGATTTTAGTTATCTTCTCAGTCTTTGTTTAACGAAAACTACGTCAGTAAATATCTCAACAAATCTACATTTCTTCTCGTTAGTTCATTTAAATCTATTTGCAAAATAGTATCGAAAAATCTTCAATGTGAGGCGCACTGTACGTGATAGAATTCGTTATGCTTACTTGTACGACACGCATCACTTTCAATGAATATCTTTTTCCTGGCATCCAGTTGTTGTTTTGGATTTTCGAATTTCACTAAAACATATCATAGATAGGCGAACTTTTATTTTACAGTGCTTTTGAATATTTAAATATCTCGTTGCTCTGCTGCTCATTATTTATTTTAATTTACGTCTTCTTCTTTCTTCGTATATACAATTTTAATCAAATCAAGGTCAATAGCGATTATATCTGTGTACATAGAATATTTTGTTTTATCTTTTTTTTTTTTTCTCTTCAAATTTTTTATATCAACCCACCTGAAAGGGTGGCATATTCATTTTATATTCTGTTTGCAACTAATTAGATTTCATATCTACCTGACACTTTTCTAATACCGATAGGTTAGCTAATCTGTATAGAGTTGTTTATAATAAAAATTAATGATTTATTTAAAATTACAAACGAAGAAAAGGCCATAGAAAGCAATTTATGCATTGGGATTAACAAGTTTGCTCTTTCCATTGCCTATCCATTTAAACTATATATACATTATATATAAACATTATATATGTATGTATTATACATTCCTCTAGTAGAAGATTTTATGTCAGCTTCAAGTATGTGGTGGAAGTTCAACTAGCTTTTCCAACCTTACGTCTCTAGTCCCTTTTAGGAATCCTTCATCTTGGCGACAAATTGTTGATGAGAGACAATGCGAAACTTGATGCACACAGCAAATTGAAAGTGACGCCAATCGTTTGATTAATTAATAGAAAGAAACATAAGCATTACCGCAGATCCCCAACTAACGTTTACTAATGTGACCTCTTTATGTTTTTACCTTCACTAGCGGATAGCTTGAAGGGAGGCGATGGCAATCAGATAATGAGACAAGTATTTCTTTCACTAAAGCTTATCATCTCGATTTATCTTTTCAGCCGATGTGTGCCGAGTCGCTTATTGCAACCAAAAATCAAATTAAAAAATCAACTAAGCCTTAGCGAACAAGAACTCTTAAGAGTGAGTGGATCACAAATTCTATAGCAATGAAAATTTGCTCAACATATTCATCTAAAACGTTTAAAAATGTGATGGAAAATCAGTCGGCATAAACATCTTCTCGCAATTTTTATGAAAGAGTCTTCAACATTCGTCTTCGAAGCACATATCATTTTCTTAATTGTTTTACTTTTGAAAAACGTTTCTGAAAGCCAATTAATTTATGAGAACAATAAAAAAAATATTTTTCTTCTACATATTATTTCAAACAGATTACGTTGCTGTTTGACACTGTACTGGCTGCAAGAAGAAGCTTTTGAAAATTTGTAATATTGGAAGCAGCAGTAAGCCATAAACGATGTTTAATTTCGCTAATAGTTAAAATGTCACCTACAGCAAAGCTTGGGATTGGGATTAGCATACAACGGACAGCGGAAAATGCGAGGGTATATATGATCTGTTAAAATGCGATTCTCGTAGACACTGTGTCCTTGTTATCCTTATATTCTTATTCTTAACATCAAAAAATAGTCAATTCTTCTCCGTAAGCTAGTCTGTCCCTGAGAAAAAGATGTACATTTCGTAACGAAAAAGGAGAAGCACGCTTACGTTGCAGAAACCTTAAAGTAACATTTGTTCAATCAGCTCATGCCCGCTCTCTGATATGAATACATGCTGGCAGGACAAAAATCATTGCTTAACTATTTTCAAGTTTATTTTAATGTTTCGTATGCTAGGCTTGAATCAACAGCGCATTGAAACACACTAAAATGCATTGAAAGGTCGGTTTGTATTGCTTTTTAATGTTATTGTCATGATAGAGGAAAGTATTTAAAGATAATTCTTTTTTAATTTTCATGCGTATGTCGGCTCACTGATACCAAGGAATTTCGTAGAGAATAGATTATTTAATTATTTATTTAATTTGTGTTATATTAGACAGAAGTGATCAGATTTTAGCCGAATATGTTAATACGCTAACACAATTATAAATTAAAAAACTTGCATTTTTTTTGAGAACCTATTCGAATAGATTTACACTTTAAACGCAGCCATTTTTCTTAATCGAAGCATAATTGCGTTCAGTTTGGGAAAAAATCCGACTTACATATGTAGACTTGAGGTTTTCAATCCATTTTTAACACATCTACCGGTGAAAAGTGCCGGATTTGAAATCCGGGAATGTTGAAATTATCGTGACTTTCTTTTTTTACTGGGTTTCCGTATGTCCAGCTGTACTTGTCCTTTCAGGCGATGTGTGTATACCTTCAATTTTATTTATTTTAGTATGGCAGATAGTCCATCTGATTTACGCTGACTGTGCCACGCCTTTTCATATTGTCTAGATATTTCTACATTATTATAAAGCTTATCAGCATAAATATTATATCACTTATTGAGTTATGGTTCCCAATTCTCAATTTTATTTTGTTTTATTTGAATTTATTTGCAAATTTTGGTTGAAAATGAAATAAAACTTGAATGTAGACAATTGGCAACAATATGCGCTTAATGGTTAGTACTAATGTTTTCATCATTTCAGTTTTATGCATACGCGCGAGGGCAATCATCAAAAAGGCTTTGTTTGATGCTACCAAGTGTTGGGTGTCAAGAATTCAACGCAAGCTGAGTGTGAGTATAATATAAAATGTAAATAGAGGAGTCGAGAACGAATGTAAACAAGTTGTAAAGCTTCAAATGTTTACATTGCGAGGTATCAATGATACAAAACAGAGATTTCGGAAAATTATGTTGTTGTTAAAGAAAAATCAAACTGAGTAATAAGAAGAACTTTTGTCGTATATCTGTTCGCCTCCTTAAACTTTAAACGCTTTCTTTCTTTTTTATTACACTCTATCAGAGAAAAGAACTAAAGTCCTAAGTTGTATATATTCTTGATCAATAAGGAAGGCCGAGTAGATTGATTAGCCGGTTGTCTGCCAAAGGGGCATTTGTATCCTAATTTTTTGAAGAAGTCGCAAATTCATGAATGTCTACAAGTGAATCAGATATTCAACCACAAGGAGCTTCATGAACGAAGCACAGGCAAGTTTGAACCCGCAGCGTAAGAGCTGTTGCCAAATGAAAATTCGTTCGCCGCATCCAAAAAGTAAGACCAGTTTATTTTTTCTCTTTTCTTCACCTATTCCGGCTTCTTTTTGCGAAGAGCTTGAAGCCTGCGACGCATAACACTGAAACAATATTCCTTGTCAACGTTTTCGACCGGCGGAAGGATTTCATAGTTCAAAATAGTCGGAGAAAACTGCTGACATTTGCAGTTGTTGCAGTGTTTTCTGTCTTGGCTCACCTTTTTTGCATGACATTCGTGCAAAAGACTTTTTTGTGTCGTACAGAGCCAAGCGCAGCTGGAACCCTAATACCGTTGACAATGTGAAATTTGAGACAGACGTCGCCGTAGTCTAAGTTAAACGAAAAAGTTCATCGAATATTGACAAACGTTTCTGATAACTAGTGTAAGATCTAATAGCAAAAATCTAACCGCACCTATCAATGGAACGTTTAGAGAGCACAACAAACATTTAACAAACAAGTTTTTTCCATTTATAACAAATAAGTGTATTTATGAGTGTATTAAAGTGTATTCCTTTGACTGCGCTAATTGACTTTAGTTGGAAGAAGAAACAAAATCTTAATTATGATTTTTTTAACATTAATATAATTTACGATCATAAACTTTTTTTAATTTGTACAAATAAATAGGCCACAATTTAACCATAAATAATTAATGTTTCAGAAAAGGCTCAATAGCATGTTCAGCAACATTTAAAAATGAGATTACTCTTTACTCTAAAAGGCTTTTGCTGTTAGAATTTTTTTTTTTTGTTTCTTTACTTAGATGCTAACGATAAGCTAGAGCCGCTGCTTGTCGTATCGGTAGATTCACTTCAGCAGTTAATAGGCCTGCTCAGAATTACATTTATTCAAAAAATTAAATAAATAAATAAATTATAGAAAAAAATTGTAGAAAAAGTTTTTAATTAATGCAGA
>KK502467.1:173418-183874 GCA_000688735.1 Glossina austeni | reverse complement strand
CCCTCGTATTCAAGTTCGAGGCTGTTATTGTTATTTTGTTCCTGTTGCGTTAGCATTTAATTCCTTTTGTTTTCAATTTCGCCCATAGGTTGTGCGAAGAATTGGCCAAATAAGAATCAGTAAACGGCTTTAGTTTGATTTTTAATTTTATTTTGACAAAAAAAAAAAAAAAAAAAAAGAAAAAACAAAGGAAAAAGTATTTAAAAACAAAAATGTATATAAATTTTCAGACCCTTGAGTGTTTCACTTTTCGCTTAATTTTAGAAAATTAAATTTTCTATTAGCAGAAGAAGAGAATATGGAAAGAATTTTTAATGCACATATTATTGCCTGCTACATGAATAACAAATAATTAATCTTTATAAACAGGTATCTGTAGTTTATTGAAGTTAATAAAAAAAAAAAAACTTCAAGAGTACACTGAGGACAAGAATAATGAAGAAACTTTTCGCACCCATTGTTAAAATGCAAAGTACATGTGGAAAATTAGAGCATGTATATGGGTACTTAAAGTTTGTATGGGTGCTCTACTTCCCGCTGCCATCGTGAGGACGGCCGAGGTTGAAATATACATGTATTAGTGGTTTAATTACACAAATCAAGTTAAGGCGCACGCACAGTCGTTAGGTGGAAGCCGCCGAGTCAAGTAAGATCGTGAAGTCGTTGAATCTCTTTTACTTCCTTTTATCAATTCTTTATACTTGAAATTGAGATACTTTTCGAAAAACATTACCTTTAGTTCCATATATACTTTATAAGTTAATTTTATTGCATGTCTAGTAAGGCAACCGTCGATTTTCGGCGTTAATGCCTCTTCTGCTTGGTACTCCCCTTCCTACTGTCTGGCGTTAATGCCTCTTCTGCTTGGTACTCCCCCCTTCCCATTGTCTGGTTTTCTGGGGTCTTCTGCTTGGTACTCCCCCCTTCCCATTGTCTGGTTTTCTGGGGTAAAGCGTTTCGTTTCGAGACTCTACTGATAGGGTCTAATTTCTTTTACCGACCCCTCTTCCCTATTCTACATTTATATCCGGGATAATATTATTGTTCGGCTCATCTTTCAACTGAAATTTATTAGCGATGATTTCGCTTTTGGCGTCAAAAACTCTACTCGTTCGTGCTCATCTTTTCTGTAGAATTTAAAACAAAGCCTTGTAAGACTTGAGAAAATGACTAAATCTTAGCAACTAGCTCTTAACAGTTAAGTTAGCTTCGGTTCGAGATTGTAACTGTTTATCTAGATCCCGTACTCTAGATCGGTCGTATTTCGCGCGTATATGGAATCGTACATATTTACGATTCGAGGCGTAGCCTTATAAAGAGACCAAACTAAGCCTGACTACATCCTAATTCGGTCCCTACTGAGCTGCAAGGGCGAACATAAGGCTAAATAAAAAATAAGAAAGAGAATTTTCGAACCAACGATTTACTTAAAGAACTCTAGATTGGTTGTGAATTCGCTAAAAGCGATCGTTTTCATAAAACCAAATTCTATAAAATCGTATAGGTTTCACGTAAAAATAAGAAAAATATCAGGCGTAACATGGACGAACGTAGAAACCGTCGAACGAGAATTGTTATCGTTTCCAAAATCGGTTCTTAAAAATGCTAAAAAGTTGAAGCAACAAAACACGCGCAGAATTTTTTTACGTGTACAAAAATGGAATTATTGTCAAAAGCCTATCTCTCCTTATATTTCGCTCGCATGCTCGATGCATAAATTTTAAATGAAACTCATCCTAAGAGCTAAGACTAAGCAACGTTTACTTTCTTCTTCTATTCATGCCATAAAAGTGAAAAATGAAGTTAATTTTTTGCTCATTAATATATTTACATGGTTGGAATCATCTCTAAAGAGAATGAATTATTATTAGACAAAAGGTGAAAGGAACTTTTACATTTATTGATGTTGGATGGGCGGGTGATTACATGTTTGTAATAACCAATTACTGCTGCTCGAGATTTAAATGTTTTCAACATGATGTTCTCTTTAAAGCGTATAAATGCTGTTGTGGTGCTGGTGCTGTTTTCGTTGCTAATGATGATGGAATGTAAAATACTTCAACTTGCCTAAGAACTTCCTGTTTGATCGGAAAAACCTCTGGGGAAATTGAAACAAGACTTTATCTGCCTTTATTATGTGCATGCAAGCATTGCCTGCGCTTTGTTCTTATTCCTTAAGCCCTCAAACTAACTAAAGAGGCGATGTAGATAACTCAACATAACTATGTTCATGTCCTGCTTGAAGCCGCTTGCTAGATGTAATTAAGTAAGCAACAGGACAAACATTCTCAAAAATTTTGAAGTATTATTTCTTCGACCAGACATTTTCTTAAAAGCTACTTAACCTTATAATCAAGTGTTTGTATGTATTTCTAAGTATATAAGTGTTGCACAAGTATATGTTAGTTCTTTGTTGTTTCAAAGAAAATTGTAAACAACTTATACAGCATATAAGAAGAAGCAGGGAAGGAAGGAAGGAAGGAAGGAAGGAAGGAAGGAAGCAAAACCGATTTGCAACTACTTTATTATTATTTTTTAATAAAATATTTTATACATAAGTGATGATACTATTACTTTACGATCAGTAATTCTTACGTATGTATGTATGTATATGTATGTTATGCATGGTTCAAATTCTTTTACAGGTTAATTGTTTTATTGCATTTTGAGTATATTAGATAACTTTTTTAAACTAACATACACATACAAAAAGGAAAATTCAAAAGCAAGTCTATGTTTATTATAATTAAAATATTTTTAAAGCGATGCGATAACAAAGTTTTCCTCTCAGTTTTCATGCAGTGGACTTGTATAAGAGCGTAATTTAAAAGAAGTAAAAACAAGACACTGGTCCATGGACAATCTTTGAGAATTCTGCACCGCGGTATTTCCCGTTGTGCATGTAACGATTTTTCACAATAAGACTTTATAATGGAAGTAGACGACAAAATTGAACCGATACGAAGCGTTTTTAACAGTGTTCGTGCTTAATGTCGAACCATGTCGGAGTATCAAATATCATCAAAACAGAAGAAAGCAGAAAATGGACTGAATGAGAAAACAGAAAATGGACTGACGGACAGACAAACATAGATCGATATAATAAAAAATAGATTAGCCTCAAGGCCTTCTGTGTATTTTATATTTCTATAAAAACTTAATATGCCCTTGTACCATATGTGGTGTGCGGTATAAAGACGCCAATTGGAAGGAAAAAAAGGAAAAAAAAGGACTTTCGTGATGTAAGGTGTTCCGAACCAGTCAGTTTAGAATTGATTGTCTTCATTTTCAGGACGGTCGGGAAACTACTGTCGGCCTCTTACATTGAGATCTCCATGGATCCAATGGATCTCCAGTTCTTACTGCTAATCCCGTCTTCTCCAGCCTGAATTGATTAAGGATTCGGAATTCTCTTCTTTCTAATCCTTTTGTTACTGTAGGTTCTACATACATAACGTAGCTTCTCTTACTTTTTCCCTGCCAGACTATCTTACCTATCAGCTTTCGCCGATTTGTACTGTTAAAGTTCTTCAAGTAAAGCTCGCAAATTTAAACTCGAGACATATGTAATACATTAAATGTAGCTCTACAAAATTTTGTTTAAGTTTACTAGGTATGCAATTCTGACCCATAGTTGGCCCTAATTACTGTCAGAGAGTGAAAATGGCGCCATTTTCTCTTCGTAACACCTTCTATACAAAAATTCCAGTTTCACATTCGCATACGTAGGTGAGCCGTTGAGAGACAAACAAGAATAAAAACAACAAACTGGCGACGCTGAATATTCATTAAATCCCATAAGGGGTTTTTCGTCAACGCATTTTCCTCGCTTTCGATAGTAACGATAAGATTATATTCGATAAGAATTTACGGTACATTTACGGTGCTATCTCGTACATAATTTAAAGACTTGACTTTACTTCTCTTTCGGAAAATCAATTCATTCCTTTATAAATGCGATTTAAAAATAATAAGAAACAAAATTACGCGCACTCGATCTTTGCGTATAAAATTTGTTAGATTTTATTGTTTTTCTTTTTTTTTTTTTTTTTTTTTTTTTGAAATTTTTACTAATGGCAAACACGTACTCAATGTTGTGAGCAAAGTTCTTTTAACGGTGGTTATTTGCTCTTGCCATTATTTCAATTTCCGCCGCAGACATTGTATTAGTTGGACCAAAGAGCTCGCAGTCAACAGCAACAGAAACAGCAACAGCAACTGTCTTCATCACGGAAAAAATTCACTGTTTATGTTTTCGAATTAGCTGTGTATGTGAGTGTGTATATGTATAACTTCGTGTTTCAGTTTTCTTTTGCAGCAAAATAAATTCAAGATTCATTAAAGATCCATAAATGCGAGACTACTACAAAAATCTATAAAATATATATGTGTATACATAAAATATATACGCACACATACACATATATATACACATAACATAATATATATAACATAACAATATTCTCTTCGTTCATTATTTCTTTCAGTGCTAGTCTATAATTTATGTAGTGTACGCGTAACTATATTAAACAAGGACATGTACATGTGCGTATGCACAAATCCGTAATAACGCGGTTATATGGACTGGGCCCAGTAAGGCCAATAATAATGATTTCAATGAATTGTTGCGTTGGCTCACAAATATACAATTATTTGCATAGATTTTCATTAAGCAATTTGAAGCTCTGGCACATGCCCCGAAAAGTAGTAGGGCCCCGAAAGAGTAACTTTCGAGCGGCCCTAAGAGATTTCAGTTAGTCGTTATTTCTATTCGCATGTTTATATTTTGTAATCTCCGCAATCCGTTTCACATGCATAGAAATACAAGCATGAATATATATAAAAATGTATATATGTGTTTAAATGTATACATACATATATATATATATATTCACTTGTATGTATGTTCATATACATGAATTTTCTTTGCAATACTGTCACGTATTTTACGATGTTTTAACTAAAGCATATTAAATAAAGGCATGGATGGGTCTGTGTGAATGTAATAAAAATTTTCAGGAAAGGATAACACGTTCAATATTGGTTGAGTTTTTATTACTCATACGCTATGTTTTGCTTACAACATTTTTATATAAAATAAAAGGAACCTAATATTCCTTTTATATTAAGACGAATCCTGGTACACCTTATAGAGAAATTTTTGCAAACATTTTGATAAGTCATCTGGCACGATCTATCAACGCCCATTTTTAGGCAGAGAAAGTCCATTTTATTCTTATGCGCCACATCACTTGTGGTATAAGGGTACATAGCTTTGTGTGGGTATTGTTGGGCTCATTTTTTATTACATCGATCGGTTTTTATTCACTTTTTGCATTGATCTAAGCTTGTCTGTCCGTCCGTATGCCTAGTTTAGACATATGTTTATATTAAGTATGGAGAGTTTGTTACAGTACAGTACAGATGTTAAAGTTTGTTACAGTACTGTTATGTACTTTTTAGAAAACTTTCTGAACAAGTGAATATGAAGCCATCTGAATCGATGTAAAACGCCCGTATGTAAAGAGATCTTATTTTGTTTCCTTTCTATTATTTTACACAGAAAGCAAAAATTGAGGCTTCGAGCGAACAAGAAACAAAAGGTGAATATAAGGAAAACTCATGCTATTTGAAGAAGTTTTGTTGGGTGGACCGAGTGAAAATATAGCAAAGTCTTAGTATCTTTGCGGACATGGTCCAGACTTGAAAAAAAAAGAGCACTGCGACATCTTGGCTTTCTTCTGACTTGATGCCAGATTAACGTTTACTGGCGTAGGTGTTTGCTTTTTTTTTGTTCGTGGCCTTTTTTTTTGGAAGTTGTTAAGGCATTGGGAGTTTTATTTTTCCCCACGTTTTAATTTGGTTGTTTTTGCTTTTTTTTTGGTTGGGATTCGTTTTTTTTGGGTTGGAGAGGTTCAAAATTTGCTTGAAATTGCTTTTTGGACTTGTTTTAATATCGCTGTTTCAGGTGAAAGAAGAAGACCTTTCTGTGAAATGTGGAATGTGGATTTTTTATGACAATCCCAAGCGCAAAAAGTCATGGGTTAGTCCTGGAGAGCCATTTGCGTCGCCACTGAAACGGAATATTCATGGGGATTAAGTTTTGCTGTGGATATGTTGGGATCAGTTCAGAAGGTTCAGTGCATTACGAGTTACTAAAATCGAACGAAATTGTTCCTGCAGAGGTATAGCAAGAGGTGCAGATGTCTTGAAAGAATTTTCAAGGTCACACTATTGTTGTTCGAACGGGAAGTTCTGCCGCAATCAGTGTACTCACTAAACGTAGCACGTAGCGTGACTTGGCTGTACGCGGTTTCCAAATGCTAAAGAACTATAGAAATGGATCGATGTGTGCTGTCACTAGAGATAGGAGGAAAAGTTGTAGAAAGTGATGGAAGATATTGTGACTCATATAAATTGCACCAATTTTTCTCAATCAGTTCCTTTTCCCCACAAAGGATAAAGGGAAGCTATATGTCACAAATTTAATGATAACTTTAGCTTATAATCGGAAATGAGTTTTTGGCAAAAACGTGTAAAGCAATTACTTGTAAAAGTTTCAGGTTACCTATGGTCGCTTAACGTTGTTTTCTTTTTTTTTTTTTTGCTTTTTTTTTGTTTTTTTTTTTATATGTAGTTAGAAATTTAGTTAACGTTGCTTCATTGTGTTTCGTTACAAATTTTTAAGGTAATTAAAGTCAATTTTCTCATGTATATATAATAAAATTTCTATAGGAGCAAATATGTTAAAACCGAATTCGATACATACGTGCATGTGTATGCGAGCGAATAGAAATAGTTGCCTGTGCGTTTGTGTGTGAGTGTGCGCATGTGTTTGTGTAAATATATATACCATCCTGCAAGCAAGCAATTTTCTAAACATTTTACGCTTCATCTGACAAACATAATGTACCCTAATGTCGAATATTGCTTGTTACTGGGTGCCCCTGCTGCAAGCAAACATGTTTAACTTGATTTATATTTTGTTTCGTTTTCGTTCATTATCTTTGCTGACCTCTGACCAGTTATTGTTATTGTTGTTGTTGTTGTTGTTGCCGCTGCCTTTAAAAAACAAAAACCCTTTCACAAACTTCGATTCCAACATATATACCGATATCGAGTAGTTTATAATCGATGTATTAGTGGAAAATGACGTAAAAAATTATATTATTTGTCGGTGAGTAGTGTGAATGAGAAGAAAAAAAAAAGTAGAAAAAGAAAAAACGGGACAACAGAACCAACTAACAAACGTATCAAGTATGTCGATACCACACCTTACGGCTAAACATTGTTAACTCATTTGAGTTTAACAAGAACAAAATAAAAAAGAAAAACAAAAAAAAAAAGAACTAGAAATAAAAGGCAATAGAACATGAAAATGTTGCAATCATAACATGTTGTATAAATAATAAAATAAAAAACTTCAAACATAAAACTCACAAGTAATGCATGAAAATATCGAACATTTGCAATAGAGAGAGAGAGAGAGAGAGAGAGAGAGAGACGTGTAATTATTTCAATTGGATTTTAAAATATTTGTGAAATCTACGTTAGATTATGTTAAGAATTTTTAAGAAGCAAAGTGTGTCGCTTGGCACCTTGACACTGTCACGGATGTTATTAAAGTAGATATTGATTTTATTTTATTTTATTTTCCCTTTTATTTAACAAAATTCTTACCCATTAACGAATAGGTGCGTACCAAGGGGTTTACGCTGATCCCTGTCGTAGAGACTCAACCAACCTCAAATTCTAAGATTTAGACCTTCTTGCATATAAAGGTTTTACGTTTGGTTTGGTGTAACGAATTTTTTTGTACGGGAAGGGCTCTTCAAAAAGGGAAAAAAGATTCCAAAAATCTCAACTGCAGGTTGAACACAAAAAATACAAGAACACTTTTGCGTTGCAATGTCTAAAGTCAGTGGATGTCCGGCTTTGCTTAATTGAAACGGTATTTCACTCTGAACATCGACACACATCTAGTTAATGGGATTTCTTAATGTCTTCACACGAGTGCGTTATAAAGGTTGGCCTGAGAATTCGTGTGGTGTGTAGTAAGACTAATATTAACAAAATTCTGAGAAAATTCATTAAATTATTAATAACACAAGGTCAGCAATTCTTCAAGAGCGAAATGTCTTCTTAAAGCAATAATAACTTGCCGTACGTGTGAAATTGAAAGTCAAAAGCGAATTATGCGAAGACAGCACTCAGGACAGATTTTCAGGATGATTTTATTTAAGTCAAACTGTTAAAACAGCTTTATATAGAGTAAGGTAAAAAAAAAAAACATAAAATGCGGCAAATATCTGCTGTCATCCTCCATAGAAGACACATGTTACACAAGTGTAACTAGCCAATAGAAATAGAAATAGAAAATATGTGGTGAAATGTTGGATAACCGCAAAATGACATAAGATAAGGAAATCTTAAAAGCGATATAGAAAATAAATTCGTTTCACTTTTAATAACACTAAGTGTGATATTGTGTTTGTGGTTTTTAGCTTTGCATTATGATTTCTTTATTTATTAAAGGAGAAGGAGAAGATCTTAATTTTCCCTTTCTATATATGGAAGTTTAAGAAGGCCACTAAAAGTCCTATAAAACGTATGCAATATTCAATTCGACCGGTGAGTTTCCTTAAAGTTCTCTTAGTATAAAATTCAGAAAATTAATTTCTCGTATTCGTAATGCCTGGGTAATTAACGCTATTCCATTCTCATTCGTATATATATACATGATCGGTCGGTATTACCAAATTTCCAGCTAATAGCGTAGAAAGTTTAAACTGGACCCATTTCGAGGAAAGCCCGCAAATTGGAGGAATCCTTAGTGCTACGACAACGAAAACTTGTGTCAAATGAATTGCAGATGAAAAGTTGCCGCTTAATGTTTTGCCGTTTGATTTCTACCTCTTCTATTACATCCGTTTACTAGCGAATGTCTTTGGAAAGCGTTCATTCAAACAACTTCTCCAAAGATAAAATCAAGGTAACCTTCAAGTAGATATGTGGCTGGGAGCGATTCCGAAGCTTTGATTTGCTGCTCGCAAGAAATTGAAAATTTGGGACGAAATTTTTGGAGTCTCTTATGGAGTCTCGGTTATTGAATTATATTTTTTTTTTTTCATTTTTTCCACCATTTCGCACAATATAGAAAGTGTGACGCGTACGATTCTGTGTTTGCAAGCAGCACAAAAAGCACTTTCGAGCAAAAAGTACTCGAGGAAGGAGAACAGGCATTCCTCGAATGACGAGATATTATCTGCTTGATAACGTGTTAATTGTCAAATAAATATGGGGGGACACCACGATCTGATGGATTAATTTTTTTCCGTTAATATCAGCGATGTGGATATCAAATAAAAGGACTTGGAAAATAGAAGGCGCCAAGGAAAGTATATTAGTTCTAATGGGCGTCACGATGTAGTGATTTAATGTTTCTTAATAATACCTTTTAATGAAGAAAGGGTGGGTCACTTTTTCATGACAATAAATAAAAAAAAAAAAAAAAAATTTCAATTGTGGTGAGTATACGAGATTCGGTCCCAATCAAATATAACTTTCTTGTTTGTCTTTTTTTTTTAATCTAAATTTGGACCAGTTATGCCCCTTGCCGTACAGCTCCTTAAGCTAAAAATGTGCTTAGAGAATAGCGGCGGTGTTGCCATTTTTCAACACTTTTTCCAAATTATTTTGCGTTTTTCTAATACTTCAAGGCATGCTTAATAACCTCATCAAATATTATTATTCTACTACTTTTCCTTTTATTCCAATAAAAAAACAAATTTGGAAAACCAATGGTTTACCCCCTCTTAAGTGATCTAACTTTACTTCAAACAAAAGACAAACTTTGTTGTACTTTGTTTATAAATTCTAATTCATTTTCTTTTTAATTTTCTTGAAATACTCTCTCCCCGTTTTAAATTGCGATCATTACAAATTTAATATATTTTTGTAAAATAATTTCATTTCATTTAATTAATTTTTTTTTTTTGTTATTCTCCTATAATTTTAAGGTATTGTGTTGTATTGTGTACCATTTGCTTTTTGTTTTTTGTTTTTGTTTTTTTTTTATTTTTATTTTTTTTTGTTATAATAAACTTGTTAACGTCGCTCTGTTTACGCTAATGCATAGTTGCTTTTATACTCAGCAATTTGGTATTATGTGCATTTTGGCCCAGAGAAACTTTTGCATTTTCCGAGTAAAAGAGGAAAGTATGCAAAGTTTTATGGTTTAAAAGTTATTTTTCCTAAACAAAACTTTTTAATAAAGAATTATGACAATTTTATAATGCTTTCGTTAGCAACATTAAGGTAACTTAACAAAATTTTATGCATATATTTATATAAAAAGTAAACAAAACCAAAAAAAAAAAAAAAAACAAAAGAAGAGAAGAGAAGAGAAGAGAGGAGAAGAGAAGAGAAGAGAAGAGAAGAGAAGAGAAGAGAAGAG
>KK502467.1:148910-168578 GCA_000688735.1 Glossina austeni | reverse complement strand
GCGGAGAGAGAGAGAGGGAGAGAGAGAGAGAGAGGGAGAGAGAGAGAGAGAGGGAGAGAGAGAGAGAGAGGGAGCGCGAGTTTGGTGCGTTTTTTTAAACCAGGACTCTAATGGAGCCATGGTTTGCTCAAATTGCTGCTAAGCCGACGGGCTATTGACTGAATATTTTCTGCCTTGGAACTGATGCTGTGTAGGTGGATGTAGTTTATTTTCGGCAAGATGCGGCCGATTTCACGATTTATCTCTTGTTGGAAGATGTAAGCGGTAATCTGCCAATTATCGTCTACCTGAGAAGTGCGTAGACAACAGGATGAGCCTATGTGCACAGCTGCGGAGCGTACGTGTGCGCTATATTTCGCATTTATATCAATTACAACGTAAATTATTATTGTCTTTTTGATTTTGAATATTAAAAATGCAGCTTTAAAGAAACTTTGATCGCCATTGAAAGAAATTTCTTGTTATTATTTCAAATGCTAAAGGCAACCATCGGAAGTGAAATTCGTTCTTTTAAATATTTAATCGCACAAGAACTTACTGCACAAGACTTGCGAACATACGAGCATTTATGAATTGATAACAAAGTAAATAACTTTATGAAAATTGTTGAATAACTTCTAAATTTCTAAATTTCTAAATTTATTTGTATGTGATATATGCTCATACATACATACATACATACATACCATAAAGGTATAAATACAACGCAACGCAAAAGTGTTTTCCCTCCGGTGATTGAAATGATCAAATATTTTATCTATTTATTGTTGCTATTGTTATTTTGCGTTGATGAGATAATGGTTGATTTGTTGTTTTTTGTTTTTTACTTTTCATAAAATTTCATATCAATAAACATCATACCATACATGGAAAAACAAAAAAAAAAAAACACATGCAAAGTATACATAATTACATTCATAAAATTTTACATAAAAGCAAATTGAAGTTAATTTAATTTTGTGAATTATTAACGCTTAAAACATTTTACTGCTAAAAAGCTCGATTTAGATGCATGTATATATGTATGCATATATGTATTTATGTATGTATGTGTGCGTATGCATTATATCTACTAGAGACTTTATTGCTTGGAAAGGAGCTCGTGTATGTATTTGCTCCTAATATAGGGTATAGGGCTCCTGGTATAGTTAGGATCACGCATAACGTATGTCATTGATTTCGATCGGCTACGTTTTCAAATTCCAAATAATTTAATTTACTTGCGCATAGAAATGCTGCAACTGGATTGTATCTGCCTTCACTACGGAACCTTGTTGTGGCTCTTGCCATGATAAAAAAAAACATTAAAATTGTCCCGTTGACGAAAAGTTTGCTTAGTCTCAAAAGCACGCCACCAACTTTTTGCTTGACCCCTTACAAATCTATGTAATGACAGGTAAAAAGACTAGAGGACCGTGTCATTAAATACCATTCACATTTCACATAATACAGTTAGTTATTGATATAATGGATTTTCAAAACAAGGCGTTGAATGGGAAGTCGTGCAAGTGGCGAGCGATTTTAAGTAGCATTCGTCCTTGAGCCAGTGTAGCAAAATTGAAATCGAAATGTTTCACAAATTGTGGGGTTGAATCCAAGGATATAAGACAGACAGACAGACAAGCGTATAAACTTGATATCACAAAAGTTGAATCTCTCTCGTTCTTATATCTTCGTACCATAAGTGTAGTATTAGACAGACGGACAAGCGTATAAGCTTTGCATAATAAAATCTATCCCGCGAACTTCTAGGTGTTGCATGCATCCCCACACAGATCGTATACCTTTGCACTGTAAGTGGTGCAGGGTAAAAAAAAATAAACAACATTTAAAATTCTATCGTTGGCCGGTTTGAGTGCATTTATACCCCCTTATCCGTCTGCTTATTGTAATCCCGATTACATTTTTACAACTTTGTTTAAAAAAAGACATAACAGACGTAATCTTAAATTCTTCCGTTTTTGTTTTTGTTTTTTTTTTTTGCAATCATTGAAATCCCTTTTTTTTCATACGTTAAGCAACTATATATATAGCTTTACAAATCTACATACATTGTGTAACCGTTCGTAGGTAGATTTCCTGAGATACGAAGAATCTTTCTTTTATTTCTTTATTATATTACGGTTTACTTAGATTCATGAATTGAAAGTTCATTAAAAATTGGTATATTTCCGTAGTTGTTTGCTTTATCTCTCCTATTCCTATAAGTGATTTTTGTTATTTTTGTGTACGCTACAGATAAATCAAAGTATATTTATTATATATGTTAGATAGAGAACTTGGAGAAAAAAAAAAAATAAAAGAGTTTTGCCAACATAATCAAAATTGAATTGTATTCAGATTTTTTTCTATATTCGTTGTTCTTCGCCCAGTAGTTCCACTTTAGCCAAGGCCAACAAGATTCTTTTCTAACAAAATTGGTTTTTATATTACTTTAGAATTCATTGTTCAATGCCTTAAAGAAATTTTACGAATAATTCTGATAATGCTGATGACATCTCTTAACTAAGGCAATAGGGCGGGATTTCAAAACTTTTTGATATCTGCGCTAGTTTGAGGGCTTAAACTTAGACCCCTGTGATAGCCTAAGAGAAGAAGTTTTTTCACAATTTTTTTTTTTTTGGCATGAAAAGTAGTGAAATAATAATATGTGCCGGTGTTATTACGTTTATACTTAAGCATCAGGAACAACATTTTTTTGGTCCACCAACAATTTTCTTTTCATATCATTTTCTCGAGTATTCAAGAGATTATCTAAGACAATGAAAAAAATTGACTTTGTGAAAAAATTTATAGTGGCCTTATGCATTAACTGTTATTGTAACTCATACGACATGGTCACTGATATTTGCGTTAACCTTATACTTTAGATGCTGGCATCCAAATTTCTCAGTAACATCTAAGATTCGATGTACAGTGAATGAATTTCTTATAATACTTAGTATTATATGAGCATACATGCACACGCACACACAAATCTTCGTAAATAAAATACGAATTGACTATCGACAATATTCGATATTCGATTGGTTTTTCCTATTTCTTACTTCCGGTACTTTGTTACCCGGAATTGCTTTTCAACAACATTGATTAATGTTGATTTTTGTTTGAATCGTGTTTTTATTTATTAATTTTTTTCCTTTTCTCTATTGCAACATGGTCATAGAGTCAGTCTGTTTCTAGCAAAAAAAAAAATAGTAAAGTAAATGTGCACATTTTTGAATTTTTCTTTACATTTTTTTCGTTTGTCGGCCTGCTTTTGTGTTTAACTAGCGGTTATCAGTTATACTGTAAGGATATACGAATAGATGATATTATCTTAATTTCATTAGCTCATTTGCAACTTCCAGAAAAACGCATCCACATACTATCTGCACATATATGACGAATCTAAGACTCTAAGCCAATAGACTTCCGTTCATCCCAAATAAATTTTCCACCAGAAAAAAAAAATTAATTAAAGAAACTTAAAATAAGGAAATTTTGAAACGACTGTTCTAAGCAATGACAGCGCTATGTGAATGTTTAGCGGCACCATTCAAAAGTCTGGTGCATAGCTAGAGAATTTAGGCATGTCCGTTCGTCCATTTTAGCGCTTATGTTATTAACAAGGGTTAAATTCGATGATTTTGATCTTTGCTTACAGAGAGTAACAGTTTTTCATTTGGTATTATTGTGTTATTCAGTGTATACAGACGCTAGTAATGGAACGCATTTTCAACATTCATTACTTTTCTTGTTTGATTTGAAGAAATCTGTTGCCATTTGCTGATATTGCCTTCAACGGTTTAAAAGTGGTGGCTTTGCTATCAATGACAAAGGACGACCTGGAGGACCAAAAAAGTTCAAAGACCATGAGTTGCAACGAATTATTGGACGAAAACCCTCAGCTCAAAGAGAGGAAGAAGTTATTGTGAAGAAAGAAGAAAGTATCGTGCCTATCGAATAAAATTGTTACTGCAGATTTACCGTCAATTGAAGATATTGAAGAATGTAAAGAAGACTAGAAATATCGGTTAACAGACTCCTCTCCTCTCCTCTTGCATGACAACTCTCGGCCACACGTTTCAAGTATTGTCAAGGATAAGCTTCTGCCGTTGGAATGGGAAGTTCTGCCGCAATCAGCGTACTCCCTAAACGTAGTACTTTCTGATTCCCACTTGTGCAGATCGATGTAGCCTGGTTTGCCTGGCATGCGGTTTCGAAATGCTGAGGAACTGAAAAAATGGTCATTTCTGAATTCAAAAATATATCTGGAAATAAGACGAAAATATTGAACGCAATTGTCGTTAACTTCATTAGCTTTTAGCTTAAGAAGTATCCTCTAAAAATTTTTCTCAAATATCCCTTAAAGGCCAGTTCGCTACATTCGATTAATTCGGACGGTTAAAAGAAAATTTGTACGATTTTCCTAAAACCGTTTGAGGCAGTGAGTGTGGTCAACATTCGCCTATTTATGGTTTACAGGTCTTCTGTTACAGTTTTCATGCTTTCACCAAAGTTCACGTTACTTTCTCATTGGCATTCGAACATTATTGTTGTTATTATTATTATTATTATTATTATTATTATTAATGTTAAATTAAGTTATATTTTCTATCTATCTATCCATCTGCGGTTCGCTCTCAACCAATTACTCTCCATTTGCTGGGCCATGTATTTGATTTTGAAAACGTTTCTTTTTTTTTCCTCTCTCTCTCTCTTCGTTCATTAATTTATTAAAATATGTCTTTTAGTGCTGCAACTGCATTATACGCTTCGTTGAACATTTATAATAAAAGCAACTGCCACAATGTCAAAGAGATAAAATTAAAATTTATAACGTTGTCCAACAAATATTATTTGCCTTTTTTCTATGAATTATGTTCATATTCAAATGTAAATTTATGCATTCCTATATTCGCTTAGCATTTTTAACATTTTCTCTCTCTCACTCTCTCTCTCTCTCTCTCCATCTGTTTCTTCTTTTTTCTTCTCGTTTTTTATTGTCTTGTGTGTTTGCTGAATTATTGTATATTTATTTTCGAAATTAAATGAAATATATCTTTATGCGTATACTTGTATATAACCATAACGAGATAGAGGGTAAAAATGTCTCTCATAAAATTCTTATAATTTAAAGAATGTTTTTTCTTTTTTTCTTTTTATCAACTCTGCCTTACGACAATCAGATAATTGATTTTCTCATATAATGATTTATTGAAGAAATGACGAATTCAGATGATAAGGATTCGGAATTTAATCCTTTCGCGACATGTGTCGTATATATATAGGACGATCAGTCGGTGTACAGTTGGCTGGTAACATGTATATATAGATATGGCGGTCACTTGTTGCATCACAGGGGGTGCTACATACGATGGTAACTTGATGCCTCATAGTGGCTGGCGTCACGTATATATGGCATTCACTTATGCACTTTGTACATTGAAAACTTAGATTGACAGCGAGAAATCAGTTGCACTGTCGCCAATTGACCACAAACTATCGCACTGGTGTGCCGTCGTCTTAATCATCTTGAGCAAAAGATGGCTCTCTCCTCCTTTGAAGTGGCAATATTTTGATGAACAAAAACACCGTTAAGCTTCTCAAAGTGAAAGATGCAGATTTGAATCCACTAACGCCACGCAACGCATTCGGAAAGTTTGAAGTTTCATCCGCGACGGTGAGCACAGCCTGTGCTCATCTTTTAAGGCTGCGAGAAGCTAATTACGAGCAAAGCGTGAAAGGAAAAAACATATGATTGAATTTTTGTTCCATGTACATGTGTTGTTATGGACGTCGCCATATAAGTCACTTGCGTGCACTTGCGTCCGACATACCGAAAGAAAATTCTGTCAATACACTTTCCTCGATAAAATGGAATAGTGGAAGCAAACTTTAAGACTTCTTGAAAAGGCATTCTCTGGAAATGTGTTGACTCTTATGTTTTCTTTTGCTGTATGGCGCGTTGATGTCGCAACCCCTACTTGTTTGATTGTTAATTATGTTAAACAAAGTGTCACGAGAAGCTTTCAATATATTATTATTTTTCAAATGGAACCTTGTGCAATACATGTTATGACTAAACGCAAGAGATTGTAAAGCTTAATTCCGGTCAATGAAAGGAATTCAAGCAAAAGTTGCCTGCAATATGATGAAGACGATTTTGTGAAAGTGAGATTATTTAGGTAAAAAGTAGGTAACAGCGTAGATTAAAGATTTCTTTGCTTTTGTTTATGTTGCTGTCTGCAAATTATCTCCAAATTCAGAAGTGCGTTCAGTCAGAGTTAACCCTCATTCATAATGAAATTCTTTCTGATGACAGTTAACCGCAAATATTTCTTATGCTTAACTTTTACAGCAAGCAACAACAAACTTTCCGTTAATCGAATGTGAAGGAGAAAATAAGTAAAAAAATTCAGTTGGTCTCTATGCAAACACTCTTACTGCGGCTGCTGCTGCTGCTGCTGCTGCTGTTACTCTACAACTTAGTTTGCCGTTGACAATGAAAATTTTATTTTTCTACTTTGAATTTTTTCTCGTTTAGTATATTGTGTATGAGGAATTTTTTTAAAGGTTTTATAAACTTATTTTAAAGAAGAATGGTTCAGTACATTTTTTAGGCTGGCTTCAGTCTTCTTACTTTCATCTGGCAAAATGTTGGCATTACACTTACTATAAACACCACACTACTACTACCACTACTACTACTACTACTACTTCCTCTTTCATTCTAGACGAGAGTCTATATTTCTGCATCAAGTCTGAATATTACGGTTGCCTTTCGTCGTAGTGTGTACGTGAATTGGTGAACGTATTTTCAAAAAAAAAAAAAAAAAAAAAAAAAAAAAAAAAAAAAAAAAAAAAAAAAAAAAAAAACCCCTTTTTTTGGTTTTAGTTATGCTTTAAAAAGCACAAAAAAAAAAAAACAAAGGAGAAGAAAGAAAAGCACTTTTAGAGAAGCAAATAAATATAAACAAAAGACAAAAATTAAATATTTCAATTTTCATTTGGGTTCAATTATATGACTTTTTTTAATGTTCTTATAAAATGCAATCCATTGTATATGGATTTTTAATTTCGTAATGCATATCGTTTACATTCATTCACAACTTTTATACGAAATACACATATTAATATCTCTTTCTCTTTCTCTCTTGCTCATCCCGTCCCCGATCGCCCCTACCTACCAATATTTGTCCACGTTTAAAGTGGTGTTCTGTTTTTCTGGTGTTGGCTTTTCTAATATTTATAAAAGCAATTTCTTGTTCGTATCCTTCCTTATAGTAGAGTAGTAAGTAGTAAGTGCATGTTGACCTGTATGTATGTTCTTCTTTATATAATATTATCAACTGAATCCAATCGCAAAATGTTCTGGATTTGTTTCGCCCTTATATTCATTGCTTTTTCTTCGTTTTACTCTAGTATCCGATGGCAGATACAGCTATCATCTAATATGTATTTGTTTATGTATGTATGTATGTATGTATGTATGTATGTATGTATGTATGCACTTGTTTAAACAAAAACATTATACAGATATTGTCGCCTTGCAGACTTGATTGCAGGTTTTTATATCCTTTTCTTTTTTTTTTCTTTTTTTGTATTTATTTATTAAATCTTGTTTTTTGCAAATTAAAATTAAAATTAAATTGAGTCTTAAAAACTAGGAAAGCTGGCTGTAAAGTGTCTAAAGACACATTTTTGGGCCACTTGCCATCGCACTCAACTCTTAGTGTAGTGACAATTTGTATTAAACCGTTATTGCAAAACATCAACACATGGGGAAGATTTCTAAGAAAAATTGTATAAAATTCATGCATAGAGCAGTAGATTTAAGTAGACTTTAACTATCAATTTCTAAACTGCTTGGCATTCGTATTCGAGGACATTCTGAAACTCTCTCAATAAACGTAAATTCAGTCTTCATATTTTGCTAGCCACAGATGCTCACCCTAGATTGGGCATTAAGTTTGTGGCGTTTGGAGAGGAACTTTGCAGGCTTCATAAGATAAATAGTTTCCAATAGCGCAAGACTCTCGCGTTTATTTATTTATGTCCTTCACATCATGTGCCCCTTTTTGATAAATGTATTACTTTCTTTTCTCTCATATTACGGTTACAAACAACTGAGTAAAGGCAAGCAGATAGGTCGGTGATGATCGCGCTGTAATGGGTTTGTGACCATTTGCCAAAAATGATGCCTTTAATTACTGCGCCTTCACTACAACTATCATCAAAGTAAGTTCTATCGCATGCGAGGTTAAGCTCGCGATCACTGACTTGATTTTTATCTATTCGGCTACCCACGTGGACATTGAAGCTTTAACACTCAATCTTAGTAAAACATTCCTAGCCACCTATGAAAATGCGCAATTTTGTGCAATACAACCTCACAATAACTCCGCGATAATTGAAATTTACTTTACATTTCCAAGCTGATTAGCTTAGAAGTCTATAGCGGAATATATGTACCCCTATAATTTGCTATAAGTATTTCCATAAATTTTCAATTACGTGTAAGACTCCCTTAAGGATATTTTTCAATAAATTAACATATACTCGTATATACGTTTCAAAAAATATGTATATCGTAAAGTCTCCACACTAGATCACATTAAGATATTGACTCGAAATCGCCTTAGTTTGTCTGTTACAATTCCGAGAATTCACGAAAAAGTTTATATGATTGTCGTTCGCAAAATTGCAATATATTTACTTTAAGGACTTAGCTTTCCAGCTTTAAGGACTATGTCCAATTGAAATTTGGATGTCCGTAAAAACAAGTTTATAAGAAATGTTATATATATATATATATATATATATACATATCAGATAGGGACAGATAGGCACTGCAGTAATTGCAATCAAATATGTTGCTACGCACTTCTCTCTCGAATCACAAAAGATCTCCGAGGTTCTCTGTAACGTATCCGCTCTATAATGAATTGAAATGGAAAGTTCATTGTCAAGCTTTGGGGGACCGCGTGATTAAATTTTTAGAAATTTCAAAGCACGCATGACGATGTAATGATGTGAAAATCCTTCACAGGATAATATCGGAAAATATTTTTTTTTAATTTACTTGATTCGAAATAGTGGTCTGTTATCTTAAAGCATGGCACTGATTTTAGACTATGTAAGTTCCTACTTGGCATCCCTTCCCTTTCAAGCATTCTGACGAAAAATTAAGATTTTACGACACAACTAAGATTTCTTTGAAGTCGTTCGGCGAAACAATGATCTCACATCTTAAGGCGCTGTATTCAATTTGGAAAACATAAGTGTATTTTTCGGTCTTCTCCTGCAAGAAATTTCATCAAGAGTAAGCTTCAACGTACAAGCGTAACGTAACGTAGCAAACTTGAACTTTTATGTTCAAAACTACGATTTTTGGTATTTTGTAACAAAGATAAGAAGAAGCATCGTTTTAGGCAAATCATTCGCAATTGTTTGTGCGGGGCTTATGTGTCGTCAATGGTAAGGCGCGTTGCACATTAAGTTTGCTTCGATGTTGCCAGAAAATACCCATTGACGTCTCCTGTAGGTTTTGAAAACGGAAAGAAAAATATCGGAAGAAACTTTTAAAATTTCGTTTTGAAGATGTCTATCTCCAAGATGCTTCCCGGTTTGTCGATCAGTCATTATTGATGTCAACAAAATCTTAACTCGAATACATTGCAACCAAAGTGTAATCACTATTATGATCGAATATTTTCCCGAAAACTAATCGTAAACTCTCTGAAGCGAACACTAAGAAAGGTGCCTTTACGGATTAACCTGTGGACGCTGCACTCTATGGTTGCTTTCATTCGCATAAATAAACAAATGACAAACCGACTAAAAAAGTTTATATACTTTCAAGGTTGATGCAATAAATGCGAATGATTGGGTACTAAAGTACAAATTTGTTTGAATCGTTTATCTATTTTACGAAAATTAGGCGAAACTGTCGCGCTGACAACAGATCCGGATAAGAAATGCTCATGTCGACTGAAACGATTAGATCAAGTTTTCGAAAAATAAATATTTATGTGTGTAGTAAAAAGTGTAGTTTAGTGTAGTGTCACACATACCTGCTGGGTGCGATTGGGGTATAGAACACATACAAAAAAAAAAAAAAATATTGTTATTGTACGTGCGTAAAAAATGGCACATTTAGTTGCGCACACATAATTTTAAATGAATTGGCAATTTTTCACGAGCGTATGTACCTGCTTCGCTGCGGGCTGTGCATGCGTTTAAAAAATCGTTGAATAACGACACAAACTATTGCATGGTGTAGGTAATAAATGCTTCTTCAATAGAAATAATTCCGGTAATGAAATTAAGCCAAAATGTAAATCACTGCTCAAACTGCATTTGCTGCGTGAAAGGTCGATGAAGATTTCATAGTCGCTTATCTTATTTAAAGTGCAAAAGTACTTGAACCAACTTTCGTGCATGCGTTCCCGTCTGCCTTTCGCATTGATAGACATACACCGTGCACCGGCGACTAACGGTGGCGAAATGGTGAAATGGTAGAAAGAATGAAGGAATAAAGCATTTTTGTTTTCAATGCTTGCCAGCATTGCTTGTAAGCAATGTGGGAAGGCTTTTAATATTTATAAGCTCTTACCATGCGTTTGCATTGCGAGCAGCAACATTATTGGGTCCATTAACAATAATACCACAAGGTTGCGGGGTTCAACATATATATTGTATGTTGTTATGTATGTATTTATATACCTGTTCGTTTATGTGCGTTTATTTGTTTGTATTTGTGAGTAATATCTGAAGTAAGAAAAAGCGGAAAGAAAAAACTTTAGTGATTATTACTGACGGCATTACGTGACTGTTTTGAAAAGTGTCGAAAATGAAAATTTTCCCCATCAGATTTATCTTTAAGCACTTATTACTTTGTTTTGGATGCATACTATGTAAGACAAGTCAACCATGTCAAAGTACTTTAGCCGGTAGTGATTTGTACACCATTATTAGTAGAGATATGAAATAGTATTTAAATCCTGACCTTCCTCTCTCCCCTCATTACTACTACTACTCAAAGAAAGTGAAAATGTTCGAAATAAGATATTATTGAAGAAAAAATATTTCTCTCTCTCTCTGTCAGAAGAGAAGATGCATATTACACCAACAATTAAATATTTTATGTAGAACCGAATAGAAAATATTCATATGAAAGTATACGAAATTCGTCGTTTTCTTTGTAACACCAAGAAAAACACTCATAATGATGTATCCGCCTGTGTGGCCGAGTAGGCAAGAGTCTCGACTAGCAATTCAATGGTCGTGGGTTCAAATCTCAAGTGCGGTAGAGTGTTTAATAATAATACTAATAAAAATAAAGCCGAAAGCCTTAGATGCTAGTGCTTTAAGACTTTAGCCTTAGCCTTCTCTGGCTAAACTTATATAATAATAATAATAATAATAATAATAATAATAAACTCATAATGAATTTCTAAATTGCGTCAACGCAAGATTCGCATTGAACTTAGCCATGTCTGTCCATCTGTCCATCCGTCCGGTTGTCTGTTATATGTGCGATTACGGTGTATCTGCGATTAACAGCCGCGGATCGACTTTGTGAACAGCATCCACTAAAAACCAAACCCAAATATACCTAAAAAATGTCACCCGCAGTTCACGTAGTACTAATATTTAATGAAGCTCTAGCAGCGTAGATATGGCGCTAATAACACACTTCGCAATTTTCATACTCGTGGTAAACTAAATGGGGGGACAATTTCTCATTCCTTTGACATCCCGAGTCGGTTACATTGAGTCTGCTCTTGAAAGTTGGTATTCTCAAGCTGCAAAACTTGAAATAGAAGTTGGAAAGTTGACCAATAGGGTCTTAGTTTAAGTACGCCAAGTTATCATGCAATTACACGCACCATATAGATTGATGGTGAGCTTATGATTGCCTTGGACAACATAAGAACCTTATAAGCTTCAGGATTTTCACTAAGTTAACTTAACTTCCAAGTAATTATCATCGCCTGGTCGATCTCTTCATAGTTGGCTTTGGCCTTTTTACCCTACATCTCCCGACGAATTCGCCAAATTAAACTAAGAGTGGAGTGCCATAGTCGCAAAAATGGGATTCTAGCAAGATGTTCTTGAGCGAAAAGTTGCTTTAAGGCCTTTCAAGCTTCGATTGAAAGCCGCAAAGAAGAAGAATTTATGTTGAGAGAGCAGATTTTCTTTATAGAGTGCAGAGGGAACACTATAAACTAATATAAATGCTTTACCTAATGAAGCAAAAAATATGTATTCCTCCCAATTAAAAGGGAACTTTTGAACTTGGCTTAAACATGATGAACTTTTTTAAATTTGATTTTCTTCATTATTATTAACGTTATTATTCCGACAAATTTCATTAAAAATAGTTTTTCATTATCATAAATAAACTTTCAATAATTTAGATAAAATATTATTTCTTGTTATTTGAAATGAATAAATGGTCGGTTGGTTATATTTATACAGTTTTACAGGTAAAAGTTTTTCTCAAAGTTTTGGCCTAATGAATGAAATTTTAAACCTTCTACGTAGTATTATAAGTTTGCATTAAATTTTTGATATTTCTCACATAATGAACTTGCATAAGTTGAAGCATTTCCTTTTCATATCAATTAGATGAGCATGTTATGAGCATGCCTTACGAACGATAACGTAGATTTCGAACTATCCATTCGTATGTGGTGCAGTGCAGTGCCTCTGCGTAAGTTTGCAGTAACACACATAACATTTTTATTATTGAGTCATTCTCTGGCTTATGTGTGTTTTGTGGCGTTAATTTGCTCAATATGGTCTATCCTGAAGCCAAAAGTTAATTAAAAACCAACAAACTCAATATTGGTTTTTAACGCACTCAAAAGCACACATATGCAGGGCAATTTTTAAACCGAAACAGAAAGCAAAAATAAAATAAAAAGAGAAAATGAAAATGAAAAAAACAACGAATTTCTGCTACATTTTCAAATGTTTGTAAATCAATGCTTTCATCAAGCTTTGTATGTAATGAAATAATTTCTCTCTAATTTTTTTTTTTTACCATAACTTAAAATCCATTAATTTTGTATTTACTTATAATAAGAGAAGGGAGCAGGGGAGCAGGGGAGCAGGAGAGAATGAAAAAAGGAAATCTATAAACTTAATACAGAGTTTTATAAAGAAATGCTTTTTGATGATTTTTGTTAAATGGTTTTACGCATACACTCACATTCGTTCTTAAGCGAACCTTTCGATGTCCATTATTTGCTTACTTTCTGTCATAAACGCAACGCTGCAAGCGGAGCGTGCTGTGGAAGTGTAAGCAACATACTCTGCTTTGGAAAGTATATTGCTGATGAAAGGGAAAACTCTGTCTGTCCAGATGAGGAAATAGTTGACATTTTTCAGCAACATTTACACACATTTTTCTTATACTGTAAATGAGTTTTACATCCGACATTACGTAGGGATGGCATGGCCTTTAGCGATACCACTAGAATTTCTACGATATTTGCGCAAAAAATTGAATCAACTGATTTGCATGCGCCACTTTAATAATCCGCGGTAGGATGCAGAAAGCAAAACACGTTGGTAGTGAAATGCGCGAAGCCCAAGCACCCTATGTGATGGATACATCAACACTTACTGGCCAATCTCTCTTAACCTTTATCTAGTCTTCAAAGACGTATGGTCAGACATTGCTATGCTGGAAGACAACCCTTCCCCTATTCTACTTTGTTATAATGTTGGCAACAAATAATTTTTTTTTTAATGTAACCAATCACTCAGGCAATGTCCTCTAGTCGTGTAACACAGCGGGAAAGTAATAGGAAATTGGTGGCTGTGCCCTAGCGGATGTGTCCGCAATCGTTTTATGTCTTTGCCCACTGAGCACTTAGCTACGACTAAAGACACTTTGTGCATACCGCACTTGACATTTCGTTTTCTTTTTAATGGAGTCAATCGTGTGCAAGGGTTGCAGCAACACATGGTGCACGTTTCTCCTTCAATCCCGCCAAATACATGGCATTTATTTTCTTACGTAGCGTCAATTCGAGATTTCTCAACGTTCCCGTTGATTCATTCTTGTTTGCGCAAGAGATCAAAGAGAGAGAAGGTCGGAGAGGAGATTGTCGTATGGGATTCAGTTTTCAACGCTCCTTATCAATCTCTTTAAAAATAGCTCGAGTACAGCGAGTTCATTGTTTCATAGAGCGATTCGTAGATTAAAATTCTGTTCATTAAAGTGTTTCTTCATGCGTATCAGAATGAAGTGAGCTTCTTTTCACGCTCGGCGTCAGGCAAAAGGTCCCAAACTAATCAAACTAATAAACAAGACTTTATGCTATTTAGTTGTTCGCATAAGAAAGCCGGTACACATGTTCAAGCGTGCCTTGCAGTGGAATGCTGGGAGTTCGGAGCAATCATTGCGGTGGTCCGGACCTTCGCTTGCATTGAAGGACTCAATCCTCAAAAGTAATTAATAGGCATAAGTTAGCGATTATTGAATACGGGACTATTATGTACAAATGTAATGATCATTATAAGATCATCATGATAAGATGTTGTAATATATTCAACACCCGCAAAAGTTTCAATTTTCGAATTACAATATTTCACTAACGTTGCGATATATAGAGCTTCTCGCTTGTGAACTTGATATGTTATTAAATGCTAGGAATGGACTAACAAAACGGTCTAGTGCTCACGAATTAATTAACGTGATTATTATTTCTTATAAAAAACATTTCAATCATTATCTCTTCTTATTGGATAATTTTATCCAACTAAGGAGTTAGTCTCTCTTAAGTGGCATTAAATTTTTTGCATTTCATTGCTTTATAGAATAAGTAGATAAATCAAGTGGTTTACACACACATATAAATATCTATACATATATGTGTATGTGCGTATTTAAACATATATATATGTATATAAACATCCGAATTTATTCTGACCGCATTATAATCACAGTATTTATATATATATATCTATATATATATATATATATGTATGTATATAAACATATATGTGCATGCATACACATATATCTACAAACATAAGTAACCAATACATGAATCGAAATGTGGTTTATGTACGTAACGCGCACCCAGTATCCGAATTTTTAACGAAGCAAAACCAATAAAAAAGAAAGCAAGCAAAAAACTGAATGAATCGATGGAAACAAATTTGCAGGCGAATAAAATGTATGCAATTGTAGAGTGAAAGAGGCGGCATATATATATATATGTGTGTATATATGTATATATATATAGGGTAAGAGGCAAAGACGATGATTCTTGTCAGGAAATCTTTATTTATTGTTTTCAATAAGTTGCTGCAGGATAATAATATGGAAACATTCATATGCAGAACCATTATGGGAATTACTTGAATTCTCTACGCTTTCTTTTTTTTTGTCGCTTTTGTGCTTTTTTTGTGGTTCACAATTTTTTCTCATGTCCACGAAAACGTTGGAAAATTAAAAGCGATAAATTTGGAAAGAAAAGAAAAAAAGCAAAATAAATAAATAAAAAAATGCAAGAACAGTGTTACATAACTTGAGATAAAGAAAATATTTTAATGCTAGCAAAACATCGATGTCACAAATATAAACAAATCCTAGAGCTTTACTGGCCACACAAAACGCCATCATGAGGCAAATGCTGAAGATTTGGTCTGAAACGGCGGCTCACATATCTTTCAGTTAAGTGCATATACGCTTGAACCGTGTGCATAAACCCTTTGTGGAGTAATTCTTTTTATTTATTTTGTACATCTTTTTTTTTTTTTTTCACTTTTTTCGGTTTTAGTGGAATTTGGCTGTTCTACGGTTACCGCTTGAAATTAAGGCGATAAACAAACTGGTAACATTTGGAAATTGTTTGTTTGACCAACACATACACTATAAAACTGTTAACCAACCGACCCGAGTACACTTACACATATACACACATTCATATATTCACATATATACATATATATATACATATATTTATATATATATATATATATATATAGGTTATATGTGTATAAGCATATGGGAGTTGTTTGTGTATGTGAGCATACGTGTGTGTGCATGTAAGCTTAAACCCCAACCACATACGACAAATAAATTTCAGAATTGCATGTGCATTCTGATATTGATATATACATACATACATACATACATATATACATACATATATTCACACAGTAGCATAAGGACTTACACCCATTGATACATAAATGCGTAAACAAAAACAAGATATAGTTAAATACATATAAATATATACACAAGTGCGCTTGTTTGTTATTTTTGTTGTTGTTTTTTGCTTCCCCCCCCCCTGTCTTTGTTTATATCACTGATATACGAGCATTTGCCAATAATACGATCTTTAAAGTACACAGACCACTATCATATGTATCCGCCGATGCGGTTTTTCCGTTATATCTCTGGATTCCAGCATTAAACAAAAGAGTCAATACTTTAATAACGGTTTTGGCAAAGTAAAGCAAACCGAACCAATGGATATTTAATAGCTCTTCCATACGTATATACATATATATATATATATATATATAACCTATAACACAACACAAATTAGGTGATAGGGATTTAGTTGAAAATCTAAACTTTCACATGGATATAAAACAAACTGATTTTATTTTTTCTTCTGTTTTTCATCAGAATTGAAACGTATAGCGTGGGTTCTCTCGATTTTATACGCTATCAAGGATTTTATATTTAAATACTCTATCGAATATGTCCGATATAATAATCCTTTATATAATCTGTCTATATAATGACTAAACACACAACGGTGTTGCTTACATTCGCTAAACGTAAGAGTTTTTCATATGTAGTTTTGTAAGGAAGTTACGCTTGTTTGAAATCGATTGCGATATACTCAACACCTTTAGTTAAGTACCTAATGACTATAAGACTTTGGGTAAATTGCGGATACATAATATGGTCGAAAGTAAACTTTTTTGCCTCTTATGAATACTTAAAAATGTATTTTAAGCATTAAACCGATTTTTAAATCGAATATACGAACATTAAGTAGAAAGATATGCCCCCCATGACGGACAGAAAAAAGAGAGGAAAGAGAAAGAAGTGGGGAGGTTGTGGCCGCATCCCAATCAAGAATACGTGCGTTGCGAATGGAATGAAAGAATTAATCGTCCTCTTTCTTTACTATTTAAACCTACATAAGAGGGCGAGATCGAGTACGAAATAACTTACATCACGCCGCCTAACGGATATCACTTTATAGAATTCTTCACTTTTGCTCGTCATAAAACATCAAAAACTCAAACTTATTGTTACTCATGCAAGTCCTTACATAGTGAACATGTAGTCGAATTTTCTAATTTCCGTCATAAAATCCTAAACTACTTAGACCTTGTGGCCATATAAAGGCTCAGCTTTCATGACTTTCGATTACATCCGAAGGGACTCAAGAAAAGAACCGATGTGGTCCAAACTTAGTGCAGTGGTTTAATACGTCAAATGACTGTTTCGCACCAATTTTCATCATAAAATGCAAAAAAGTATTATTTGTTGACAATTTTAGTCTTTTGTTCTTCACGAAAATGATCCCGCCCGCAAACACACATCCAGGCCTTATATTCTACCTTACGTTACTATGCGGTAACATTATTTTTGGTTGATTTTTGTCGAGTAATATAATGATCTTTCCAGAATACCGCCCTGTATGAGAAGAGATCGTAAAAAACGGACCGATCTGAAGCAGTTTCAATAGCGTTCATTCACCCATGACGGAGATATGGGCGGATATCAGGCAGGCATATGGAGCAAAGTGGTTAATTCAATTCGAAAAATGACTCTGCGCGGATTCGAATAATAAACATCCGGTCCATTTCAAATCCTCTTTGATGTTGCGTAGATTCGGGTAAGCTACACATATATAAATTAGCATTACCTTAAGGACTATTGGGAATATCGAGTAAGAAAGCTTTACACGAATATTTAATTTTCAGTTCTAAAGGGGTTTTCAACGCAGAGGTTAACTTAAGCTAAAGGTACACTTGTCAGATCGGATCCCAGTTATTTATGATAATGGACGGTTCGAAAGCAGGCGCACGGGTATCTGGATGACAGAAATATCGCTCAATCAATTGGGAATCTTATAGAATTCGCTACGATTACAATCTGATTTACAGGAGCAACGACAAATGCGGTTTATCTTTATCGTTAGGGAGTAAAAATAAATTCATAGGCGAATAGTTATAGACGGTGGTCAAACACGCTATTAACCTATACTCTGCAGACAGATACGACTAAGTTCAGGATGGGCTAGCTGGTAGATGGGATGCTACGCGGAGTGTATAGCGGAGTAAAGCACTGAACACAAAAGAAAATTGCTGTTAGGTGGGCGGGCAAACGGACATGACACAAGCAACGTCGAATTTTTGCATTTTAACTCCGAGTATTATCTAAAATAACAACGATTATCAAACGTTGTTTCGAATGCTTAATAAAAATCGTCACACGACTATCATAACAATTATCTTAAGCGAACATTGCGGAGTCAATGTAACGAGCACTATAACTTGATGACTTAGTCGAAGATTATTTAAGACTCAGTAATGCTCTATTCTTTCTTGTTGGTGATCAGCCGAACCATGTCGTAGCTGACAGTTGCGAGTCCAGCAACGAATGTGCGGTTCTGCGATTGACAATTGAAAAAAAAATTGCGCCTTATTTTAGTTTCAAGGCAGAATCCTTTTCGATTTTAGTAAAAGACACACACAATCGCACGACCCTGGAGCCTGTACGGTCACACTGTAAATAGACAAGAGTTTCTTCTCTTTCACTTTCTTCATTGAAATGTTGTTAGACGGGCTTTTATAGAATACGGCAGTAATTGGTTGTAATGAGTTCAGTTTTAATGCATTCAGCTAGAACTGAAAAAATGCTAAATCGGGGCGACTGACTTCATAATATGTAATCAGAGATAAAAGATCCAAAGAAAATATTCTTTAGATACTTTTGGATGGAATTCAAAAAGTTATTTTTAAGCGAAATTGTATTAGGAAAATTTAGCATTCCATTCTTGCTGTAGGGTATAAAATTGTTAGGCATTAAATAGTTAAATATTGCCAAAAATATATACAGAGGCCTGTCAATAATAACGTGTAGTGCTAAATTGTTCAATTGACCGCCCGTAAGTCGCTCTAGCAGAGTAAAATATTAGGAAAAAGAAAAAGCGCTTTTTTTTTGCATTTCATTCTACATGAAAAACCAATCCAATCGATGTGTAAAATTTTCAACTGTGCATATAGAAAAACCACTCTCCTTAAATGTAGACACTAACATAGAGAACGTGTGTATTTTCTGATGTGTAAATATATCTATTGTTCTCCATTCTAAGCCCTACGCATACATGCATATCCGTAAACATACAGTAATGTGAGAAAAAAAAACCGTTTATGGCATCTTCTCATTACTTGTATCAGAAATTTTACAAAGTTTTTTTTTTTTTTTTGCTTTTAGCTTAAATGAGTTGAAGGAACGTCTTTTACTAAACATTTTTAAAGTTGCTCTTGCTCAGATAGGATTAGGCGTCAAGAGCGATGTGAACTGCACTTATTAGTCATTGGAAAATTGTGAGGCACCTTTTCTCAAACCTATCTTCGAAAATTCGGAATTTGCGCCGTATCATTCAGTAGCTTCTTTACAGCTTT
>KK502467.1:119542-138530 GCA_000688735.1 Glossina austeni | reverse complement strand
AGAGGATCAAAAAGAAGTGAGAAAAGTGTAAGAGTTAGGGAAGACGATAGCCCGAGCAACTAGTGGGTTTGTAACCAACCGCTGAATGTTATGCCCTTACCAACTGAGCATTCAAAGTAAAACTCTCCCGCACTTGAGATTTGAATCCACGAGCATTCAGTTGGTGGTCGTCATACTAATGTGAAGCGAGCGAACGGGGCGAACATACCACGGGGATTGATCTTTTACGTCTTTCTTAGTTCTTCTAAGTTAGCAAGCGTATGAATAACGTGTACAAAGCACTAGCGATCTATTCTCCCAAGTTGAAGTCAAAAATCAGAACAGCTTCTGAATCAATTTAGTCAGTTCCATGTGCACATTATCTCCTGTTGGAACAATCAATTCAACGGTCAAAATTGCTGCTTTAACTACGCAGCTTATGGATTAAAATAAAATAAAATAAATGGGGAGGTGAGATGAACAGAAAGAAAGAAAGATGAAAATTTAAAATTACTGCTGTCAAGTCGTGAATTATATCGATAGAGAAATTTGCAGTATTTTTATAACTGTTTCGCAGAACCACGCAGGGGTTTTTCTCGACAATAATATCTTTGCACCTGCATGGACATTCACAATTAAGGAAAGCCTACACCCAACTATGACCAATTTTTTATCTACGTACTTGAGACGTTGACTATTGAAAACGCATCGAGATATGAACCTAAAAATATTCCACATTCAATAGATTGTCCAAAGAACGGGATAAGCTAATAATTTCAAATATTGATCAGAAATAAGATTTCAGACTGAGTTTAGTTATGTATGTCTATCTGTGTAAGAACTAACACCTGTAAGAACAACTAACCGTCGTGTGTGTTCGACACAGAAAGGTTTAACTGAAAAAATTTTCTGTCCGGCCAACTCTACACCTACACCTAGGCTAGGCCTGTGTTCGACACAGAAAGGTTTAACTGAAAAAATTTTCTGTCCGGCCAACTCTACACCTACACCTAGGCTAGGCTATGTTATGTTTGAGCGGACTCGTGCAAGATCTAGGAGGACCCACTTTTTATTATATCGATCGATTCAGAATCACTTTTTGTATTGATCCAAGATTTTTCGTCCGTCCCTATGTCGTGTTTTCTCGCGTTCAGTGTACAGGCTGTAATTTGTGAAATATTTTAATGAAATTTTGTGCACCGACGAATCAAAGACCAAAGACGAACGCTATTGAAAATGGTTCCCATCGGATCATTTTTTCGACTATTTCCCATATAACGCCTTATTTTGAAACCTCGTTATAGAAAATAAACGAAGTGGTGGAGGATATTTAAAGACGAGCCCTGGCTGACTGTAGTTTTTTTACTTGTTTCAAATAAAATTTAAAAATATATTATGTACAACAACACTTTCAATTACGAGTTTATTTAAGTGAACTAAAAGTTGGAAAGAAATTTCTAATCCAGTCACTTTTATGTAGCTATTGATAGACGATTGGGGGGCTTAACATTTTAATATTTAAAATTCGGAGTTTTTGAAACGTTCGCAATGGGTGTACAAAATACCAGCACGATCGGACATACGGAACTGCCTGAAATACCGACCATTCATTTGGTATTCGTTGTAGCGGCCGCCATTACGAATGAAGACAATATTTTTTGTTTCCCAATGCATTCTCGCCTAAGCTAAAAGAGTGTGCAAAATTTCAGGAAGATCAGCCGTGTCAGGAAAGCAACAGTGAACAGTGGCATAAAGTCACTATTCAATCTTACGGTGGCGCCTAATTATTAAAGAGCAGATGATGCTTCGCTCTTCTATAGTTAGAAAGGAAATCTGTATTAAATTATATTTCGAATATTCTTTCCATCCGTCCGTTCTTCCATTTTTATGTTCCCCTTCGATATGCTCAGGTCTTCGTAGTCTTTAACATCCCGAGTAGCCAAACTGTATACCTATGCGTCGTATAATGCATATGATGCATTAGATTGTGTGTTATAAATGAAATAACGGTTTTCTATGGCTTGCCTTGCAATGACTATAACATATAGCGAATGGTGTTTGACTGAGTGGATTGAAAGTCTGTGGGATGCCCGTGTATTTACCTAATTTGCAAGACAATTAAAAAATATTTTATGCGTCCAGACACGTTAATGAAAGCAACCGATAAGAAAGTGAAATAAATATTTTTACAAAAAAAAGAAAAAAAAATAAAACAAACCCAACAAAGCCAAAACGAACGGCATTATTCCAAAGCCTTCTTTCGATTCATCCGCTCAATGTTTAGATGACGGTGGCAGCGACAGTGAGAAATTAAGCAAATGTTTACATTAAATCTACTCATTTGCATAATTTGTTAGAGAAATGGAACAAAAAAAAAAAAAAGAAGAAGAAGAAGGAATAACTGTCAACTCTCTTTGCGAGCTAAGAGTTGACAAAAAGAAACGAAGAAAAATTTAACGCAATTTAAGTTTAAATTTATAACATTTGGGCTAAAAGATTAAAAAGGCTTCCATTAGAATGACTTTTGAACAAATAATTTAAAATATACACCCATCTCTTGATTTACGCTGCAAACATACCCCCGCTGGTGTGTTATAGGTTATAGGCCTTGACCCATATGCGATAAAAGCAGGCTTACATTTATGTCCTACGGAAAATCGTAATCTACAAATGGGATAATGCGAATGATTTGATTGATTTCTTTAATCCTAAATTTTGTCACGATTTTTTATAACGATCCGCGTCACGGTGTGACTCAATCGCTTATGAGAATTCTGAAATACTTAAAAAGTTATTGTTTTAGTTTATAGTTTAGGTACAACTTTTAGTTCAAACAAGTTTTGTACTATTTTTATATATTTTTATATCCACCATTGAAGGATGGGGGGGGTATGTTCACTTTGTCATAATGTTTGCAACATCCAAATCGAAGCTTGAGAGACCCTATAAAGTATGAAATTCTGCATTGATTAGACCATGTATGTCCGTCTGTGTGGTGTGTATTGTTGACAGTCTATTGGTCGCAAAAATGAAGATATCGACGTCAAATTTTAGAGAAACATTGCAAAGTTTTTGTTAGCAGCTTTTTATTGAAACTGGGCCATATTGGTCAGACTGCAAGCCCGCAGTGGAGTGTAAACTGAACGCAGATTCCTTTTTTTGAACAAAAATTTGTGGTTTTGTTCCCATTACTCACATATTATCAAAGATAGAACGCCTTAAGAAAAACTACCGTCTATGTGCAAAAATGGAAAAAATTGGCCATGCCCATGCAAAGTTATAGGCGATTAAACTGTCTTTTTTTCAACTTTTTGAGGCTTTAAGCTTATTAATCATAAGGTAAACCAAACGAACATTGTACGTTGCTCAAGTGAAGGGATATTATTTGGCTAATAATTAATTCTAAAAAAAATGTGCCGGACAGCACGACCTGGTGGATTAATTTGTTTCTTATAATACCACCGATATGGGTATGAAATAAAAGCACTCGGAGAGTAAAAGCCGACAAGGTCAGTGTGCTAAATCTAAATGAATTATGATGGGCATCACGACGTAGTGCGCTAATTTTTTCGTCACAATACCGCTGATATGGATATCAAATAAAAGGACATGGAAAGCAGAATGCGAGAAGCTAATTATGTTAATTCCAAATTAATTATAGTGAAACGTCACAGAGTGGTGGATAAATACCTCTTAGTGGACGGAAAGATGAAAGATAAATTTTATACAAAGAATTAATGAATGGGGATATGCGAGAAGCGGGCTTCAGCTCAATATACTTTTTTTATTTTAAAGAAATCCCTTTCCAATCCAAATCCAAATCCAAATTAAAAAAATATGTTGCTTCTGCAACCGTAGGCGAATGTTATCAAAGTTTCCCTGTCCCGAAATCTATTCTTGATTGCGCCTTTCGCCTACAAAACACGGGATTCCTTCTCCCGCTTGAAACTTTGAGGCATATCGTGATATAACGTTGAATAAATATTTTCTAAAATACTTTAATGACGAACTTTACAAACGAACTTTACTTTTCCCGAAAATTATGCAACATATTCGTATCCGATTACTATATGTTATAGCCTGTAAGTTCTCGTACTTCGGATTTTAGTTCCTCTCATTTGTCACTGCAAATGAACCTTGTGAACAGGTGTATTCTATTGATTGAGGCCGTCTTTTTTTTTCTCGCAAATATGTTGTTTTCCAGGGATTTCTCCGCTCAACGTACCCAAACGTTTACAATGATCTTTTTTTTTTTTAGTTACTTTACATTCATTTAGTATATAAATCTCGTTTGCATTCTAAAAACCAGAAACCATAAAGGTCTCAATTAGTTATGAGCTCAGAAGAAACCGAGCTCAGTCCAATCTCCGTTAAAGTTCAAGTTATTACTTGCAAAAGGATTTAGATGTCGTTCGGGACATCATTCACGAAAGTATTTTTGTTCCGAAGCCCATCTTCTCCACAGCTTTCTAATATCCGTGTCGTTGTGCAGAGCCGTGTGAGATGCCTAGGGCTTCGGCCAGCTCATTTCAGATTAATCAATACCATAAGAGCTACGGGATGCGCTGCTAAGGATTGTAACTTTTGGACTTTTAGAAGTTTATGGATTCTGAAATAGTGGCCGTAACTTGAATTTGAAAAGTGAAACCTTATATGAAGACGTTTAAGAACAGCGTGTGCAAAATGGACGAAAGCAAGTCTATCTACACTAAGTACTATGCAGACCGAAGGCTTAGAGGCTCTCTATACTAAGTCGGCAAACACTTGCCGTACATAAATACTGCAAAACATAAACCCTGGTATGAGTACAAAAATAATACTTAGAAACTTCTCATATGTCTATTGAATCTATATACGACACAGAGTCTTTTTTCTTTCTTTTCTTAAAATTTTTTCAAAAGTTTCATTAATTGCTTTCATACACCTTGAGGATATTATGTCAATATCATCAGAATATATTTTTCCAATTTTGATTTTTCTTTCTATACCTTTTACGGTAACCATCAATTTCATGCAGTTTCTGTTGCTATATTATTTGTACTCAGGTTATATTTGGAATGTTTTTCCAACAGTTTTATTTTCTTTTCATTTTTTCAATTATAATTTTATCAAAAAGAAAAAAAAAAACATTTTTTGTTTTCGTTAGTATTTACTTTGTATTGCATATGGCTGCGCGTGTAGTGGGTGGAAGGGGGAGAAGAAATTGAAGTTCAATCGCGTATTTTATAAAAGCAAGTGATGGGGTTTTTTTCTTTTGTAACTTTACGATTGTGTGTGTCAGGGTGTGTACATATGTGCGTGCATATATTTCATTGAAATGTTTGAGCCTTCGGCATAGAAAACTTATTTACAAAGGTATAGGAGACGTATACCTTTCGCTCAACGCTCGAATGATTTTGCATTTTTTTTTCTCTTTTTTTTTTTTGTTACATTGTTTCAAAATAAATTTACATTTTTATTATTTCCGAAGAGTGCACGCAACAATTGCCTTGAGTTGTTGTTGTTGTTTTTTTCTTTTTTTTTTTTTAATAAATTTAAAATAAACGTTTTATTTTGCCAACTTGCAAGAAGCATAGGAACGTAAAATGGAAGTTTTCCTTGTGTTTTTGTAACTAATCAAAATGTATTTACAAAGAACCACTTTTATACCCAACACTGTAAGGTGGGGGTATACTCATTAGATTCTTTTTCATAATGTATGTAACACTCAAAAGGAAGCTTGGAAACCCTACTAAGTGTATACATATTCTTGATCAGCGTGAAATTCTGAGTTGTATTAGCCAAGTCTGCCCTTGTGTGTGTGTCTGTGTGGTATGTGTCGTTGGCGCTCTCGTCCAAAAATCGAAATATCGACATCAAATTTGGTAGAGATAGTGGAAGTTTGTGCACGCAGGTTGGTATGGAAAATGGGCCAAATTGGTCAAAGCAGAAACGCGCAGTGGAGTGTAAACTGAACCCAACTCCGGTTTCTTAACTTAAAATTTGTGGGTTTTTGTTCGTTACTCGGAAATTATTAAAGTCAAAAGGCTGAAATTTTTCACAATTACTTCATGGAAGCGTCTACTCTTTACGTGCAAAATTGGACCCAATCGGCCATGCCCACACCATGTTACTGGCGATTAAATTTGGTTTTTGTCACTTTTTTGAAGTTTTATGCTTATTTAGCATTAGAGACAGAAGGTTTAAAACTATTTTGTACAGTCCTCGAATGAAGATATATTTTCTGCCGAAAAATGGGTTAATTTTAAGGTGAATATGGCAGACACTGCGATTAATTTCTTCCTCATATCACCAGCAATATGGGTATCAAATAAACGAACTTTGAGAGTAGAATGTGAAAGGCATAGTGGTGGGTATGTGAGATTCGGCTGCCGTCAACATAAATTTCTTACTTGTTTCTGTTAGAGCTAATATTTGTGAACAATTTTTTTTTAATTGTTGTGTTTCTGAGGCATTTTTTTTTTTTTTAAATTACATGAACTAGTCTTACGCACTTGCGGTAATATGGCATTTGACAAAAGCACCCCACAGTTACAAAAGTTGGTAAGAGTCTGACACGTTTTTAATTACGAATTAGAAGCGAAGCGACCATCAAAATCCACATAAGCGATCCCTGGGATGTCGTTATGTCCAATTTTTTTTATTGAAAGGGTGCAAAGAGAAAAGTTAAGAGTGCTGCTTCCCATCTTTGTCCTTAACTCGAGCTTTATCAAGTTTTACGAACTCATTTGGCAATAACATGCGGCCGATGGTCCAGACTCAATTATGACCGTGAAACTTTGGAAATTATACGAGGTGAGTTGAAAAAGAAGATCCATTTTTAAACTTATATATATATATATACACATATGTATATTTTAAGTATTCATATTTAAGTCACCTTTCTTTTTGAACGCCCCCATTAGTTAGTCCTAGTATTCAATTCTAGAGAAAACGTTTAGGCACACCTTTCTCCGCAACGACTTTAGCACAAAACTTTACAAATAGCAATTTTCTCTCGCAAAGAATCTATAATGTGTAGAAGGCGCATATGTTCGTATAAAAGCATTGAAGCAACATTGAGACGAATTCCACGACTCATAAGCAAAATAGGACTACTCGATTAAATATTCTTAAAGCCCTCACTTTAATATCTGGTAACATTTCGCTCTCACCTTTTTCAAGTTTTCACTTATCAAACTTTAACAAACTTTAAGCAAATAAAAAATCATTTATTCTGGTTATCGACTAACAAGTCAATGGTGAGTTCAGCATAGAGAGGTTGCAATTGGAGCGATAGCTTTGGATGCTGGTGCATTAAGATTTTAATCCTAGAATGAATTTCTCTGGCTAAACTAATTATAATCATAGTAATAATTATTTTTAATTTATTCGAATTTTGTTTAAAAAGTTCAGCGATTATTATCGTTTATCTCCATAGCATATGTTAAAGTCAAAAATGGCATGTTTTGGCATGGCATAGCTTCTTGTCTTGTTTCTTAGATGATTGAAAATATATTACAAGTAAGCACGTCCGTCGGTTCACTTCTCTTTAATGTTTCGGTGACATGGCTACTTGTCCTTTTTCTTATGGAATTGAAAATATATTACAAGTAAGCAGATATGTCGGTCCAGTAAAACTTTGAACTTCTTGATTTTTATTAATGTATTGGAATTAAAAAGTGGTTTAATTTGCCTGCAAATACGTCTAGAATTGCAAGTATGTGCTTTTTAATTAGATACACCACTGAGGTGAATGGATTATGATCAACAGCTTATATTGTTCCAAGACATTGCAACTGCATCTAAGTGTGTGGTGCAAAAATAATTGCACAGCAACCGAACCGGCATAAAGACTTGCTAATGTCGCATCAAACAATATATTGTTGTCTTTCTTCCCCCAACATGTTTAGAAATTTTATTCTGCTCTATATAGTAAAAAGCAAATAAATAAACTTTACTTCTCATTAAAAATATGACTAAAATTTGTAAAAATACCGTCTCAAATACTAAAGAGTATCTAAAGAGTAAATTCTAGGACTAAAACAGATTAGAGCCTTGGCCTCCTTTCCCCAATAGAAAACGCAATGGCCTTTAATTTTATGTTAGGCTTCAAATTTCAAATTTTAATTGTCACTAATTTGAAATTTTTTTATACCCTTTCATAGATTCTCGTAGTCGTATGAGCAATTCATAATAAATTATCGTATATATCTCATCAGCAGAGCTTACAAATTCATTTTCTTCCATTCAAAGGTAGCACGTGGCTTCTCTTTTCTTTCGGTTTAGTTTGCTCTCCGCTGTTAATGTTATTTTGTTGTTGCTTTGTATCGTAGTTTGAAGTGAAGAGCGCAAGAGAATATTGCAGTACAAAAATAACGATACAATACAATAACAACAAACAAATTTTTGTCTACCTACATCAGATGTTAAGCTGCAGAGAACGACATTTATATGGGATACACTAACACGGACACTGTTAACAATACAAGTATTGCTGCGTATCGCATATGTTGTGAGTATTTATTTATTTTCTTCTTTTTTTTTTTCTTTTTGTTGGTGTTGTGCATAAACAACATGTAAACAATTAACAGTGAAGGCTTATAAAGTGATTTTGAATGGGGGCTATAAAGAAAAATTTTCTCTTAACGAAAAGTTTTTAATTTAGGAAAAAGTTTATGTAAAAAGAAATTTTTATCTTTGAAAAGCAATTGTTAATTAATAAGATAAAATTATGTAATTTTTTTTTTTTTTCATTCTAGAAAGCGCCTCCCATTAAAGGAATGTATCAGTTGAAAGCGAGAGATGCTTTCCGACAAAGCTCCGCCTCTGTGTTCATTTACATGTTACCAACCAATGATGTTCGTGTTTTTGTGCAAGACCCGAGTATATCTGTACTTTTGTTAGTAGTGGTTAAATATTTCTGCAAATAGCTAAATATATGAGAAAGAGAGAGAGAGACTTTTTGAAAGAAATATGGTCATTAACCCTTTAAAAGCTACAAAAGTTTACACAACAAATAGGGATTTTTTTTGGGAAACACTTATCGCCTTGGCAGGATGGGTAGCTACCGTATTGAGAGATTCTTGGATCAGGGTGCAACAATGAGCATGTTCGTGCCATTACGGCAGTCAGTGTGACAACTTTCGGTTTTTTTATTCATCACGCTCGTGACTGTAATAATTGGAGTAGAAATCCGCCTAATGGCACATGTTTTCAGTTAAGAATTTAACCACAAAAGTGAAGTACCTATGGACACGCTTGCAACACCGAGCAGTGGTAAAACAAAAGATGTATACAATAGAGGTGTTAAAGCCTTTTTCATTGACACCCACAAATCAACTTGAAAAGTAGGTAAATGAGTTCACAATATATATCCGCGAGATTCAAAACATCGAAATAACTTTGGATGAGCTTCGAATATTTCATTACATTTTGTTCCGCGGAATTCTAGACTACATATAATTTTAATGCTTGCCAGGATTCTCTACAGCCATCTAATAATGGCGCCTTTGACAGTCTATTGGCCACTACTGTGCATCCTTTCATGCCACGCAAAGGCTTTTATTTGTTTGTTGCGTGTAAAATCAAGTGAGAAATTCTTATAGTTTTTATCATTTTTATCGTTCGAAATGGGTTAAAATTATTGTTCAACAAAACTTGTACAGACTTCAGAATTTCTCTCATATTCTCACCAGGGCTGCAAACGTACACTTAACACCTCTTACAATAACATTATCTATCTCTATAGCACTTTTGCATATTAGACACACATATGCACATTCGCACATTCATAAGCATTCAAAACGTTGTCAAAGATATAGAAAACTGGACACAAATTTCATATAAATATGCTTGTGTTAGTTCGTTGCTATAAAATTGCAAAAAAAATTTGTAGAAATTAGCATAACACACAACGTCATCTACAGCGACAGAGAGAGACAGAGAGAGAGACAGAGAGAGAGAGAGAGAGCTCTTAGTTTGAGGGCAACTACACAATTGTACATAAGGTGTGCCTGTGTACTTGTGTATTTATCCAATAAATTGTTAAGTATATGCCAAAGTGCCCAACAATTGAAATGAGGTTCTTTTGTTTTATCTGGCATATATAGAACACGAAGAAGAACAGAAGAAAAGAGGCGGTATTTGATCTGAGGTATAACTCAGAGAGAAGGAGTTTCATAACGTTTTTAAACCATTAGAAATTATAATGGCTTTGATTATCTTTTGCCTCTTTTTTTTTCCATATCCTTTTCAACGCAACTTAACTACACAAACAAATTCTGGTAATGTCAATTACACATATGCAGTGTCATGCAGAGCGATGCATTGTTATGTCTATCTCTCTGTGTATACTGCACATAAATATTTTTCTGTATTTACATGAGGGTTGCTGGTGTATAATTGTTTGAACTTATATTTGAATGTGTGCATGCGAGTGTATGCTACACTTATATGTATGTTTGTGTTAGTTGTTGTCGCATTATATACATATTGTAGACATTCATCCACTCTGCACAAATTGTATGTGCGGCATTTCTGTACTCAGCCTTTCTAGTGCGATGGCAACTTGATTATAGTTGTTGTAATTTTTTGGGTGTGTGCGTGCATATATATATATATATATATATATATAGATATATATATATATATGTATGTATATATGTATGTATGTGTGTGTGTGTATGTGTGTGTATTTTTGCCTGTATTTATGTATATGTATGCGATTGTAGTTCTACGGTACCCTTGCGTCCGTTTCAACGCACAGCCAGTCATCAACTCTTTAGTGTTAATTTGACGACACGCGACGGCGTAGTGCTTACACATAAAAATCTTTAAGAATTTCTTCGGACAAATATTTAAAATTCGATTTTAAAAAAGCGGTCTACCGGGTTAATTTAAACCGAATAAAAACAATATAGAATATCGTGGGCAAAAAAAAAAAAAAATACGACTCAGAACAACAATACTTGCGCATCAAGTGTTTTGGTGTCAATCGTTCGTTTTGGCTTTTTGTTTTTTTTCTTTTTCTTCCTTGCTGCTGGTGCATACCCCAGTATTTCCGTTGTCGTGTCACCTGCTGAGAAAATTCCGATACAATTTGTTGTTGTGTTGTGCTTCTATTTTAAAGTCTGCGAGTGTGTTTACGAGATAGTGTGAGTGATTGCATACATTCTGTTAATATGAGTGTACATATATATATATATATATTTTGTGGGCTTCTGTACAAGAGCCTGTTTATGTAAACTGCACTCTTGTTTATGTTTACGTTATGCAGATTGTTTATACCCTTTTTTTTGTTTTTTGTTTTTTTTTTGCATTGCGTGCAAAAGCACTGACAGTTTTATTACAGAGTTCCATGGATTATCTACAATGCAATGGGTTCCTTCTGTTAAGTTCGTATAAAAAAATTAAAACATTATAAAATTTTAATGCGCATGTGTGACGGTTTCTCAACTAAAATAAACAGCGTAATAATTATTTCTTTTAAAACTTTACATAAAAATATTAAAAAATATTATAAATTAATACAAAACTTTTTCTTATTATTTTCCAATTAATTCCGTCCAAATAAAGCGGGTTTACGAAGTAATTTCGTGAACTTAATTAACAGGACCCGTGAAGCCTTTTGAAGTCAGAGGCACTATAACCGAAAATTTCATGGAGTGGAAGTAATGCAACACATTTTTATGCGTACTATGGAAAGACAAGAATTAATTCTTGATTACAAAGGCCGACAAAACTGCTTCACCTTTTTGCCAATTTGTTTATTTTACCGCTTAATAGGGAGAAGGGTGTAAATATGTGTCGAAAATTGAAAATACGATAGGAATTCGACGTATGTCATTCCGTTCGCCTGTTGCGAGAATGCAGTCGATGCAATTTCATTGTATGATTCCTCTACCCTGTTACTGTTTACATCACTTAAAACTAATTAACCAGCCCCTAGTTTCTACTGTTACAGATTATAACCTTTCTGCTCCACTTTATTGCTGCTGCTCAGAAACGCAACGGTGGAATTTCATCTAAAGAGAGAAAATCTACTTTTATTTTTTTGAAAATTCTTAAGAAATATGACGCTCATCGTGCTTAGAGTTCTGGGCAACCCAATTTCTCTCCCGCAGCTGAGATATCGATACGATTGACATTCCTAATTCATTCCTCTTCTAAGATAAATTAGAAGTTCGGTTTAGTATCTATCTTAGGGTCTTTAAAGAAAATAGTTCCTCCGATTTTTTTTTTTTATGAAAAAATGGGGTTATTTCAAGGCCCCGACACAAAAAAGTTTATGCAAGCATTATCTCTCTATAGGTAAGCAGCCTTAATTGTTTTTCTGAAAATTCTACATCCAGCAGAATAAGTCACCTTCCGCAGCAAACTATACGTCCAGCCGATTTTCGGTTTCATAATTGCCGAGCTATTGGTCACAAAGTGACTGCGATAGTCCGATGATTAGAGTGACTGAAGAATACCTTCCAAACTAATGAGCTGAACTTGCCTTTTTAGCTTATTTCACTGCGCATGCGCGCTGGTCCATAGCTTTGAAGAAAGATTATTATATTGCATCTGATGGCGCATTCTGATCATTTCTAGAGACACATTTAATCTTCACGTCGAACACTGGTTATCGATAGTCTTGTATTAGCAGCTTTACCAGTTTTTAACCTCCCATCAAATGTCGCTCCATTGCTACTGTTGTCTTTTTCCCAAAGCAACTTGATCGTGCTCGTCGATCGTTGATCAAATTCATTATTCTTACCCACGTTACAAACGAAACTTTTTTCTTCACATTTGTTTTCTTCTCTGACTTTTCCATTCTCCATATATTTCTCATTCAGCTTATATGGCATCAATTTATCTGATTTTCGAATCTTTCTCGTTGCATCTAAATAAATGCATGCTCCGCTTGTTCACAGTTAGTTGCTCTGCAGCCATTATTCATCTTTGCTTACCGGCTCAAGCCAATAGTGATTCCAACTCAGCAACAACAAATTTCTTCGGTGTTCTGGAACATTCTTTGTCTTTCACATTAAAATCACTTTCTCTACATTCTAGAAATCGATTTTCAGATATTTTAATTTTAGGGGCAGTTTTCCGATAAACATTTATAGGATCAATTTGATCAGCCGTTGCTTTCGAGTAAGGAAACCCTTTTGATCGAATAAGAAAAGCAATTTGGGTCGGATTACATTTTCACTTTCAGATTTGCATTAATGTACGCATTTGAGCCTTGATAATAAGGCAACTGAATGACGCATAAACATAGTATTCTTCAAAGATGATACAATTAGTGTAAGTAGGCTTTCCTAATATTTCAATGCGTTTTCGCTAGAACGTTTAAAATTTGCTACAATTTCCTCAATAGTCTCTGATTTAAACCTTCTCTCTTGAAGAATACTTTCGACATTTTTTAAAACAAGCAAAAGCGCCTGGAAGTTTGTATGGAGCATATGGCGGACAATGCAGTAATTCGAACTTCAATTCATCTAATCTTGTGGAACGATGTTTTGGTTCCATTCTATGTAAAAGTAGCTAAATGCTGAATATAGACCCTTTCAATGTCTTTAGGATGTCAGTTACATCTTGCACTACCTTCGTACGCCCGCTTTGTTGTGCATCTACGAGAGTTGCCACGATACGTTCCAAGCTAAATGTGAACGGTGTTTTTTCCCATCAAAAATAAGTAAATAAATAAATAAGTAATCAACGCCTGAGATACGAACCTACAAAAGGCAACAAAAATAGCCTCGTATAAACCACTGCGACCCGTAGACAAATGATCGAAAAGACATGAAGTTTTGAAGGGTTATTTGAGGGTTAACAAGCAGCAAATTTACTACAGATCTACTACATGCACATTTACAACGCAACCTATCAGTCAGTCCTAGTTATTATTGACCTCTTAGTTATATTATTTTTGACAGATACCCTGTAAAGACTCGTTCTCCTACCTAAAAACAAATGTTCCCAAGAAAATGACAAGGAAACGAGAAGCCCGTCCTCTCTTCACACACCCAATAACTGGTAAGATGCTATTTGTATTCCACAGTGTACGAATGTCGTGTAATTGTAAATTTAGATCAAAAGCTTGATCGACTGCGTGTGTCTTATCAGATCAGTCATTCTATTTATATTATTCCGTTACATGGCTTCTTCGAGTGTTAAAATTGGTGTTTTCGAATTTATATATATATTTAATATAAAAACTTTTAAGGTAACATTTGCCATACTAGATATGTAAAAATGAAATTGGAATTTGCCAAGAGATCGCCCTAATGAAACTCGTTGAGGACGTACACGTCTGTAGAAGTTCTTTATCCATCATCACATATCGCCAGTCAAAAATACTTTTGCAAGAACGAGAAAGTCGTGTACTGGACCAAGTAAAGTGCATTCACCGACAGTATTTTTCTTTGCCGAGTCTTTTCTGCTTTGTATCATGAGTAGGTATGAAAAGTCAATCAGTTTTGAAAATCCCAGGCGCCCAAATGTGTCAGTATGTCTAGATGTGTCATCCTGGATGATGGCGAATGTAATTCGCTTTAACAGGAGAATGATATTCCGTGCTTGGTGGCCTCAGAAGAGGCCATTACGGAACTTTACTGCTATTAGTAGCAGTTAAAGTCTAATGAAACGGTTAATATCAAACGCTGCCAACAGCAATAGATTGGTTTGAAGCGTTCGCGGTTCAAAAAAAGAGCTATAGACCGAAACAGCATTCTTTCACATCACGTCCGTCCATCCATCTGCACAGCAAACCTGGCTTGCGATATGCTGCAAGCACTTAACTGTAAAGTACTAGCTCATGCTGTTTACTCACTAAGCTCGAGTGCGTCCGATTACCATTTGCGTGTATTCACGGGGCAGACAGCGGTTCACTTCTTATGAAAACAGCACAACGACAAGTGTGCCTCAAAAGACAAACAGTTTTTATCGCCTGGCATTCTCAAGTCGAAAGAGAGATGAGAAACATACAGAGAAATTGATGTCTCGTTTGTAAGTACGTGATAAACACGAAACTAAGTAAATTCACAAAGAAAGCATTATTACACAAACAGGAATCTAACTGACTGGTGAAGCAGCCAAGCGATGCTAACTAACATCTCAATGGTCGTTATTTCAAATTTCTAGTTCGCTAGACTTTTCAATAAAGCCGATGGCCTTTAGATGCTAAACCCTTAAGACCTTTTAGGGCCATAAACTTTATTTTCTCTAATAACAATTCTCATAAGGGAATTGCGGGCGAGTTTTCCAATTGAATTTTGGAACCAGTTTAAGGAGAATGAAAAGTATGGAAAAATTTGTTGTTGTTTTAGGCAAACTTTTGAAATCGTAGCTTAGAAATGACCCGACGGGCGACGGAGTGGATAAAGAGAGGTTGATGTTGCGCAAAAAACCTACACCTTGCGGGATTTTCGAAAGATATTTTCGGGATTCATGAGCATTCGACGCTTGCCGCAATAGCTATAAAGCTTTGTTTTACATCCCCTAACTAAGCCTTGGTTGCTTTCTTCTGACGATGCCTCCAAGCGTGAAGATAAAAGGAGAACGAATTCCGCCCTTTCTAAATTGTTCGAAATTCTTAAGTTTTTTCATCCCTTTTAAATATTTTTGCAAAGTGAAAATTACTTTCGCGAAATAGACAAAATATTAAATCTTCGCAAACTAAAATATGTTAAAAGTACGCAGCAATAGTAACAAAAAGAAAGGAAAAAACAAAATCAACCGGCACTTTTTCATTGTTTTCCAGAATTAACACACGTGTTGCTACCATCTACTACACTATCGTCATCCCATCAACGGCAGGGATGAATTTATTCGGTAGAATTTGCAGAAGAATGCGTTCCCTTAAAACCGAAAAAGCCAAAAACGAAAAATCCGGTTCGTCCGTTGGCCTTAATTAAATTTAAATATTTTATTACCAAAAAATTGCTTGTTATGACGACGACGGTAAAATAAAACAACACAAAAAGAAAAAAACAAAAAAAAAAGCGGTGACGTTAGCATAACTATATAATCAAAAATATAGCCAGATAACAATTGTCTTTGTCATGAACCGAAGCGTAGATACCCATCATCGCTTGAGCGGGAACTATTTCTCCTACAATATCCCGTAAATTTTTGGAGAAATTAGTTTTGTCTTTAACGTTGCTCCCGTTTGCCTCAGCTGTCTATTTCCCATTACGCCTAAGTATTTAGGGAAATACAAATAAATTGGATTCGATTGCTCTCAATGAACAAAAAAAAGTTTATTATATTTGCATAATTTTCCAGGAGTGAAAGGATAAATAAGTATTTGTGTCATGTCTCTCTATGTATGCGTGATGTAGGTGAGAATACATGCGGGCAATTGTCAAGAGTGTGTCCATACGAACTGAAAGGGTGTTGCATGCAGACTATGAGGATTTTCGGTTTCCGTTGTACACTTTCCACGCTTCATATTCAATTGGTTTAAATAATTACTAACGTATGCTTTATGACCAACAGTTTTTGACACATCTTATGCGGGTTTCCTTTTACCATTCGGGCGTAGGCTACGAAAGGGTTGGCAAAGCCAATGTTATGAAAGGTTAATTTTAAAATTTATTGTTTTCATTTTAATCCTTTCCATGTAGAGAAATTAATTTTTTTTTACAAAGAATTTTGGAAAGAATTTTTTAATTTAATGCAAAAACAAAGGATAATATCTGTGTCCTTAATATTTACTAGGAAAATATTTACGGTAATTAGAATATTTTCTTTTTTTGTTTATTTGTTAATCAATCTCGAAATGTTTGCCGACATATGGCGGAATTTCCAAAGGGTTTTAAATATTTTCTCGCTTTTCGGTACAAATCAGCGTTAAAATGCCGGGCTGTGATAACAGTTAGGCGAGAGGGGATATGGATTTTATGGTATGAACGGGAGCGGCAAAATCTAGTGTTTATAGGTGGAGGATATTTAAAGTCCAAAGGACTTTGCACAGCGTGTACTTCATGTTACGCAAAACCAATGCTCCTCCGTTCCCTTTATCAGTGTTATCTCAAAATTTTGCGATTGACTCGTTCGTTCGGATTCTTTCAAATCTTGTCATTACAACGACTTCGATGACTTTTACGGCTTGTGAGTTTTTTTAGGTCACTGCAGCTGATTTTCTAAACATCCGCAATATTCATCCGTAAATGAAAGTAAAATTTGTTTTCATTTCTCCCTTTTGATCTTCATTCGCGTTAATTATAAATTCATTGAGTGAATGTAAACAAATTTCATATGAATTTGTTTCTCTTCGTTTCATAACCAATTCAATTAAAGAGTTTGTGAGGTATTGATTAACTTTTCTTAGGTTGACATATGGGGGCATATGCAGGCAGGTTTTAGTTTTTTTTTGTGGATGCTAGAGAGAAGAGTAATTTAAGTTTAGGTATTTTTTCCTTATGTCTCCCTTTTGGAAGAAGTAATACTTAATAAAAGTATTTGTTATAGCAATGAATATAAAGTGAACCGACATTTATCGGTGCATAAAGCGTAAGTTAATGGTGTTGGTTAATAGTTGAAGCTAAACAAAACGGAACTTGCTTTGTTATATATATCTCTCAACAGAAATCTCAGAAACAGAAAATAGAGGAGACGAACAAAAGTGTATCTGGTTAGATGTTTTCTTACCAACGTTTGCTTGAGGAGGAGTGTTCTCCTGTTAACCGTAATTTTTGTGGTTGTTTGTTCTTTCCCGAGCTGCAGGTTTATTTACATTTTTGTTGTCGCATATTACGCACATCTGAGACAACATCATATTGCGTACAGAAGGCAAAGCTGAAGGGGAATACATTTTCAATGCCGAAGATTGGCAATTCTTGCATTCCATGTTTACACTTCAAAATAGATGCCGGGCAAGTTTACTCAGTTGTCGATACCGTCTGTTATGCATTACTGTGGACATACAATGGGACAATGGGGCAGTTAGACATAGTTTCAGAGAAAAAGCCGGGGAACTAAGCTACACCCATTTCGTGGTAAGCCTTGAGCATGCAGGCGCTCAAGCGAATTATTAATTGCGGATATACAACAGTTGTCGTAGTAGGACGACATTATTTTACCTTAGTTTTCAAAAAAAAGTTATACACATTTTGTTGTTTTCGAACAGTTCGAACCACAAATGGACAAAAACGAAGAAATCAACCTAAAACTCTACAGTGTTTGTGCCATGGCCTGCCTGTAGTGCCTAACAACTCTGGCGGCAAAGGGAGAACAAACGGAGAAGGCTTACATGAGATTTCTTAGGCCGTTATCCGTTGGGTGTTATCCGTTATTGATATCGAATTGTTGGCGATTTTCTACCTCGCAGAAGAAGAAGAAGAAGAAGAAGAAGAAGAAGAAGAATTTATTTGTTATTAGCTTCGTATTCTTATAGTAGGGTGAACGTGGATTTAGAATCCAATCATTCATTAATCACGATCCATTTAAATATATTTATATTGTTTGTTGCTCATTGCTCCTCATTTCCGAATTTCCGAGTGAACGTTCTTGTTATTGTGGAATTATTCGAATATTAAGGAAAATATATAAAATAAAGATTGTTTTTCTTCTTGTATCGCGACTTAGGTTGGCGAGTAGTATACTGTGTTGTCAGCGTAGGTCACCGAGTGTTTTTCAGCCAGCACAGTTTTCACTGTCTCGGCCTTAAGACGCATTGAGTTAGACCTATTTTAGCAGAGATGGTAGCCTTAAAAAAGGCTTATTGTCGCAGAGACTTTGGTGATAATAAAGTTTACATTTTAATGATAATAAAGTTTTTTAAGTTTAGTTTTTCAGTAATTGGAGAGCGCTCTAGAGGAAGTTTGTTGCTGTGAATTCACTGCGAAAACATTTTAACAAAAACGAAACACTAAAAACGTTAAATGCAAGAAAACTTATCGGTTCCTTGTTTTTTCTAATGTCCGGCATTTATTAACTCTGATCTATTGTATTACATAACGTTTTGCAACGATTTGCTAATTGTTGTTACTTTCAGTACGGGCTTACGAAAGTCTATTACTATCGCTCTTTTCTAAAT
>KK502467.1:101270-112207 GCA_000688735.1 Glossina austeni | reverse complement strand
AAAAAACGTAAAAACAACAACACAACTCAGTGTAACAGCAAAAAATTCAGTTTGCCTTTCAGTTGGTTCTTAATATAAGCTTAGGTAAGTGTACATGCATACACACACACACACAAATACAAGCAACCAGAAAACATCAAATTTACAAGTCTTCCTTTATGCACTACGGTCAGCATTTTAACATTTACGGTTGTGGAAACGAGATGGTCTGCCGTAAAGTGTTCTGTGCCGAGATTATCACATTTCCACTATGGGTTTCCCTGGATGTGTATGCTCCATAGAGTATATTAATCTGAGTATCTACTTCGTTTTATATCCCCTGCTTTTTTAATTCTTCTTTTTCTTTTACATGAAAAAAAAAAGAAATGAAAAGAGAAGAGAAATGAAAATCCTGTGCTTCGGTGTTCTAGTTATTTTTGTTTTTCAACCGAATTTAAAATGCAAAAGTTGTTGAAAATAAAAACAAGAAAAACAACACAGCAACACCAATTATAGACATGAGTCTAAACAACAAACCGCTCTATTTCTTCATCTTGGCCATCATTAGATGAATATACGGAATACGATTGCTATCGCCCGGTATTCCAAATAGTATTGAGCTTAGTGAAAGCCGCAGTGCAAAGGCTTAGTTAGACTTATATGTTAGCACATAAGAGCATGACGAGCTCAATCTTAAACGCCATATAAGCACAAATCATTTTAAGGATCAATATTTTTTTATTTACAACAAAATCTTTTTCATTTTCTTTCTATTTCTAACTGGCCTTCTCTTCATATACTTGCTGCTATTTTCTTCGACATATTCGTAGTAAAATCGTTTTTCTGTTTTTTTATGTCATGTGCTGAAAGTCGTGTCGATTTCTTGTAGTTTTCCTTACGTTTGTTTATTATTTGTTTCCACTGTCTTCAACTAATATTCACTTTCATATGCGCACACATTTACTTAGCGTTGTGCTGAAAAAAGTTCCTTTTCGCAGTAATTAATGTAAAAGTCGACTTAACTAAAGAGAAGCGTGCGTGTGTAGCTGTTGCTGCATAGCTCTTACTCAGCCATGTAATACATTTATATATACAATCGGGTATACATACGGGCATAAAGAGCAGCATTTGTATCGTAATGCCTTGTAATGGATAAGTAAATGTTTTCATTCTCAAGCTTACCCACACTGTTATTAGAAAAGCTTCTTTAGTACCACTGTTTCCAGCTAGAAATTGCTAAATAACAAGAAGATTTAAAGGGCTTACTCTCTCTGAATCAGCTTTAAAAAAAGGTGTATCTCAGCCTTTTCTTGCACTTTGCTATTCGCCTATCCGGTCACCTTTAATCTCAAACATTTACACCAGACCTCGAAATTTGTCATAAAAGTATTTGATTGCTTCACTACCTTTATAGCAAAAATTGAAATGGGCCGCGAATGGGGCGCGAAAGAATATACGATAAAGATATATACGACTAATCGTGGTAGGAAAAATACGTACGTCTGTAGATCCTTATGGGCGTTGGAGTTTTCGGGATCCCAAAAGTTGGGGGAAAAAGAGAAGAGATGGAGTTTGGGAATAGACACAATCCGGCCAGAAAAAAAAGGAAAACAAACAAATTTTAAAACTAAACAGATAAGAATACGAAAGTGTGATAGAAACAATATCCTATCAAAGTGCAAAGTGATGTTCATTGGACACCAGCAACATTGATGTTTATTTTGGAAAATTTAAAATATGTATAAATTTTTCGTAGTATTACACCGCCACATGGTGAAGGCTGTAACAAGTAAGGACTAACATATGGGAAATCCGAAAAAACTTTACGTAGACTCACGACCTTCCGTTATATCTGCTGCTTAAATTTTTTTGTCAGTCTGTTGGTTGTTGCTTTTCTATTTTGCCTTATGTACGTATATCATAATATCCAAATAAATAGAAACTTAACTTAAGATTATGCTTTATTGACCCGCGTTATAAAACTCTCAACTAGTTTGCAAGTATTGTGTTTTTTACGCGATAGAGGAGAATTTTAACATAAATTGTTAATTCTTTCTTAGTCTAGATTGAGCAGGTTGTTGTCATTGATAGGACCTTGTTTTCGTCATTGATAAGACCTTCGACTTCGTCGATAGTTGAGGAGATGACTTAGTAATAAAATTTGAAACCTTAACAAGAGAACTAACAAAGTGAGTGAAAATTGACAACTTTTTTCATATAAGAATTTATTGCAAATATTTCGCAAGGACTTCCGTTTCCACTGTTTCCAACCTTTCTATCTGATATGACCAAGGGCGCAAGTGAACCCAATAAAGAAAGGCATAATAATTATGTGCTTATACATAGCGTTTTTCATCGTATTGCTTAGACGTTTCGGAATTCGAAAGCCACACAAAATAAAGCGAAGAGACCCTTTTGGCTTTTCTCAAGGTCCAAAGCACGATGTGCTTTACAAATTTCGTACTTTCGTGAAAGATCAATGCGAGATAGTAGAGTTTGCAGTAGCTAATTAAACTTGATGATTTATTACATAATTTTCTGAATTCAAAACTAACAGAATTCTCTTGCTTCGTTTTATTCTAAGCCGTCTCAACTCGTATATACCTAGTAGTATACCTAGTTGTGTAAACTAGTTGTGTAAAGAATTTTTTCCCTCTATTTGGATAAAAAACGTTCACAAACAGCTTCAGCATAACATAAAGCTATTCATAGTTATCTAAGGCATAACAGGAAACCATTGTACCTCTTGGCAGCTTAGCATTGCAAGTCCTAACTTATTTGCATTCTTTGCATTTTTATCATGATTTGCTTGCTTGGTTGTTATGTAATATAAATAAAATTCGAATTGATTTCCTGGGAGGCCATAAACCCCGGAAATGTTATAAAGTTCTAGAGCATATAATAGATGAGTGAACTCATAAAGTCAATCGTTCGAAATTACTATCTAATAGAGCAATTTTTAAACGTATGAAAACTTTATGTTCCCCATATAAGTCTCTTAAAATCATGAAGAACTTATTTAAATGATACTAATACGCCCGGTATATTCAGTGAGCATTTGCAAGCATATTTAAGCTGCAACTGTATTATTTAAAAGAAGAAGAGTGAGCAAGAGTTTTATGGCTTATTTAGCGATAGTAAGCAGAAAATAAATGAGACAATTCGCGCTGGTCGGGTTCAAATTTCACTGCCTCTTAAAAATATGTCTGTTTATGTAAAGAAAATGTAGTTTCGCGATTGCTCATAGTCATCACTAGTTTCACTAAATAACTGCTTAAAATTCTATAATAATATAATAATTGAACGATTTCCCCCTGTGTTGGAAAAGTCAAGGAAAAGAAATGTGGCCCGAAAATAAAACCAATTTTTTCTATATAAAAGTGTTTTAGGATTATTTTCAATGTTCAGCGTTCACACTCCGCGCTAATCTAAATGTCAAATGATGTGTTCGACATTAGTCAGAGGTTAGCAATATATATTTTTTGTTATGGTGATACATAAGAAAGAAACATACAAGGAAGGAGAGAGAAAGGAAATTGAGACGCACAAGTATACACCATTATGGGATACATGTGTTTGACCAGAACTGAAAACTTAAGTGCAATATAAATAATAATAATATTAAGCACACGTACAGAGACTGAAACATACATACACATACGCTCTTAGAAAAACAGATAGTAGAGGCAAACAAAAACTGTATACTTTCAAGTGGTCGCATGTGTGAATAGATTCTCGTAACTAAGGAGTTTTTGCGATGCTTTCTTCCTTTCCTGCTATTCTCGCAATCAGCCTGTAGCATTTGCCGGATAGCTTATGTTAGATATTGAAACTGTATTAAGAACATTTTGTTTTTGTTATATGTGTATTTTAGATTCCTTTTTATAAATATAAATATTTTTCTTTAGATATGGAGCTATACTTGTGCTCTGCATTAAACGATAAAAAAAAAAAAAAAAGTGCAAAAGTTATATTCGGCGGCAACCGAATCTTTTGTACCCTAAACACTGTTTTCCTAAAACAAATAACGAAAAAACTAAATTTCCACACTTTATAATAAATAGTCTCACCTAACCTGGCCTTCTATTTCTCTTTTTAGGATAAAGATGGAAATATATATTGCAACTGTTGTCGTTTGTGGGCAACGAGTAAGAAACATGGAAAGCAAGGTTTTTCGCAATTGTTCACAGCATAGACGTGCAGATGTTGGGGGCGTGTCCTTTGACCGGTTTCGATCATTTTCAAATTTTTTTGCAAATTCTTAACCGAGTTGCCGACTTTTCGCTAACGGGAGGATGTTTACCACCGACACTACGCAATTGGGCGGACAGACACACTTAAAAGCATTCCGAATTTGAAATTGCCCAAAAATTTATATGCTTCATGAGGTTATATACATACATACATACATACGTTATATACATAATGGTTTATAAAATTGGGTAGACGTGGCCGATTTTTCCTATTTTTGTACAAATACTACTACAGTTTTAAGCCCAGACTATGGATGCAAATTTTTATAGGTTTATCTGCTATAGTAATGTAATGTGTAATGAGTAAACAACTAATTTTAAGTGTATTCCGTACCTCTATTCTCACTTATCACGATAGTCAAACTGTTTTGGTGAAGATTTTGCTAATACTTTTGAAAACGCGTGTAGCTGCTAAAATGACGAACTAGGGTCACTACTTTTTTGAATTATTTCACTCAGCTTGTGAATAATGATCGGAGAATCACGAACAAAGTGAATTCATCTTTAACAAGCAACCCTGGGTATTATGATTGCAGATTAGATAGATCGATCCTAGAAAGCCTTACTAAACTGATGTAGAATTTTGCCCAATTTGTGAAGCTCTGTGAAGCTCAGCGTAAGGGCGGGGAGCAACAAATTCATTTCACCTGAGAATATACACATTCACAAGATACTATAAATGCGATGACCAAGTGAGAATATCTATCGCATTCATACGATTAGAGTAAGAAATACACAAAAATATGGAAAATTATATAAAAAAAAACCTTTTAAAAGCATACGTGTATGTATGTACGTACACATGAAAAAGAGAATGGCGACTTTCTTCACTCCGCACATCCATAAACGTAGACATAGATGTACATATATGAGTGCTTATAAGCATAGAATGTTTTATTTTTATTGTGATTCTACTCCAAGTCTAATAGTTATGCTATAATGGCCTTGGGTCACTGAGATTCATAAGTGAATTCATAATTCATCTTCCCTCACTTAACTGGCAACACTCCTTTTATTTATAAGTGCTGCGTCTGACAACTTTTCATTTCTTGCCGCCTCATTTCACTATCCTCCAACTCAGTTACTAATACACTACAATACCTAACCTACCTAACTTTTTCTACTTTTTACGCATATATACGCCTTCCTTGCCTTGTTCTTATGGCATATTTAATATTGTCTCTCGATGGCATTCATCATAGATAGTAAAGGAATTTGCTTTTCTATTACTCTCAGCGGCATTAGCGATTAGTGCAATTATTTAAAAAAAGTACTGCTAACTACTTAATTACACGGAACACATATTCATTCACGTACTGTTTTATAAAAACGTATTTATTTATTAAAACACTTGGGAATTTTGTTATCATCGAGTTTACAAAATGTTCTTAGATTTTTTGATGGTCAGTTTCTTTTTTCTACGTTCTTCTTCTTTATTCAGTGAGTCATTGTAACTCTGGAGAACTTCACTGAATTTGAATTTTTTGTTAAGACGTTTACCTTCAGCCAAATGTTTTTCTACGATTTCAACATTTGGGAATAAATTATGCAATCTACTGATAAAATACATTATACATCATGCTGGACTTACCCCATACTTCGCACCATAACTTGCGCCGAAACTTTGCATAACCAATTTCTGGAGTATTTTCTTCTTCACTGGAACTATTATTATTGTCCCCAATATCGGTGACAATAGTTGCTGGTTTTGATGTCATTATCAATCCCCTTCACTTCAGACGTGGATAGTAATGAATGCTATTAAAATATATAAGAAAATTGTTTTTTTTTTTATTTGATTTTTTTTTTTTTTCGTTTTGTTACATTAAAGTCTGAGGGCTTTGAGTTTTTAAGTTTTAATATTTGAAATTTTGAATTTTACGATACACATCGTTTGCTATGGTAAACATATGAAAAGAGACGACCTAATGACAGTGATTTTTGTATTAAATTACATTTATTCAGTAAAGTATTGCACTTCGGACATATAAGTCACAAATTTATTGACTTAGTCCAACTTTACTCAACAACTCAAAAAAAAAAAAAAATTAAATTTATGTCGTGCAACGTTCTTCCGAAATCTCCTTCTTAAATATATAGCAATACTGGATTATGGGTCTAAATCCATACATACAGACCTAATCCATTTCCCTCGCAAACAAAAAAAAAAAAAAACAAAATATATAGCAATCATGGCATTCATCAATTAAGCAAAAGCCGCTTTATTTACCCAGCCTTACGGTCCGCGGATGATATACGGGAAGCATGTAAATATGGACGGAAAAAAACAGATAACAAACTTTTTGAAAATATTGCGTTGGCAAGTAAATCATTTAATTTTCCAAGTAGTGAGTGACACAGAGAGAAATAGAGAACGATTGGAAAAGGAAGGTGGGAAAGAGAAAAAGACAGAAAAAAGGGGATGCAAGTTTTGATAACAAGGGAATGATTTCGGTAGATCTTGAAATTTGTTCAATGTCTCGCTTTTGTACATAAGTACGCCAGTACGTCAAGTACCTACAATTGAACAGAATAATGAAAATTAGCTTGAGAAAGAATGAGCTTTTAAGGACGAATTTTTGGGGCGGAGCGCCCGTTATAATATGCGCCACTAAAGAATGGAGTTTTAAAGTTAAAGCTCCCTTAGCAGAGAAGAAACATAAAGAAAGAATTATCTGACAAAGAAAAAAGTTTTTGACGTCATTGTCCCCGAAATTCAAATGTTCACATTTCCTTAATTAAAGCAAAGGCTTGCTTTTCATTTTGCGAAATCATTATTTCATCACTGGGGAGTATCTGCGATTTCTAATCGAAGAACTGCACCAAATAATTTTGTCGAGTCTCTTTTTGAATTCCGCTTCAAACCATTAAATGAGTTTTGTCCCAAGGGAAATATACTGATCGTCGTACGGGTCTAGGTCGAAACTATACGTTGGATGGATACGGATTTTCCAGCCAAGTTCTCTTCACCTTTTACCAAATCATTAAAGGCGTTTGCGGTCTGGCATTGCGCTGCTGATGGAAGATGGAATAGAATATCGCGCCGTTTCAGTTGATTTATTCTTAAGTACGCCAGTATGCCGAGTACTTTCTAGATATTTCAGTTGTCGAAAGCATAGGGAAGACGACAATTGTGTAAATTTATGAATTGGTTTTTCCTTTAAATCGAGAGTCCTGTTAAACACAATCATTTTTGCCAAGTTTACCTGTTCCTTTTTTTGTTGTTGTTTTTTTAGCTAAAGTAGTTTAATAAATAATTTCATTTGAACGCCTGAGGATATTTTTACCTTTTGTTTTGTTTGTAATCATTAGCAGTTTTAGTGGAAAATCCCTGTGAATTGTTTTCGTTCAATGTGACCAGAAAACGGAATTTTATTTTTACATAAATATGAGTAAACAAATAACCAAAAGAAGTGAAACTAATTGAGGGAATCGTAATATTTTTTTTTTTTTGCAGTAGAATATGTATAACAAAAGAAAGTATAAAAAAAAAAAAAATATTTGAAATGTTTTGCAAATGAAAATATGACAGTGAATAAAAATGACTGAACGAACAAGAAACTATCCTGATATATAAACCTGATATATTTGCCTTAGGATATAATCACAAAGGAATTCTTTGTAGCAGGAAATAAAACTAACTATACTCACAAATGACAATTTAACAAATAAAGAAGAAAAAAAAAACTGAACGAATCTGCTATAAAAACAAATGGTAATTGGAAGACAATTTAAACTGGTAGAAAGAGAGAGAGAGAGAGAGAGATAGAGCAGAAATCATAATTTTATTTAGTTTGCAACACAATTATGTACGGAAACGATTTAAAGCAAATCACTTCCTTTACAAATTGCAAAAGAAAGCATCCATTCACGTATTCTTGTCCCCCTAAACTTTTTTCTTCCATCAAACATTTTAATCTTCTTTCTAACATTGTTCGCTTTTTTAACAGCTGAAAATATGAAAAAAAAAAAATAAGACAAAAGGAAAAGAAAAACGCATAGTAGCTATTAAGGGCTTTTTCAATCTTAAGTTTTCCACCTCTGGTAAGCATCTGCTGTTAAAGTAATCATAAAATCAGCCACTAGTTGGCGTGTGGCTCATAAGCGCCTTGTATGTTTGCGATTATCAGAACATTTGTTTGCTATCTGAAATGGCTTTCGTAACTGACTTCGTTTCAATTGGCATCCAAAGTTTGCATTCATCGTCACTTTGTCGTAGCCAAACCAATCCAGGTTCGCAGCTACATACAGTTAGTTACATATATGTTTTTTTTTTTCTTTTTTTTGTTCCTTCTCTTTTGTTACCTTCTTCTTAGAGTGTGTTATAAAGCTTCTCTCGTTTAACATGCTCGATTGGCTGACTGAAGGATACTTGTGGTTGTAGCTAATGTCGAGAAGAAAGTTCTCTGTTACTAAAGTTCTTCACACTTCGTTCAATTAGCGCAATGGCAAGAAAAAGCTCTTTGTGTTATTTTTTTTTTTGCTTTTTTTCACATAATTTTTCCTTTGCCATAATTTCCTATGCGATCTAAGATCTATTGCGTAAAGTATGGAAGAAAGCGAGCCTATGCGGCTCAAATTTGGTCGACTTAACTTTTATGCCAAATTGCTGTCACGAGCAACTTTTCATTATAATACATTAACCATTAGGCTCTTTTGGCATATCATGGTTAACATTTCCAGAGAGTCCGGGGAATCCTTATTCAAGTGGTATCCAATAAATAGACGTACGTGGTTCAATTTCGGCAAGGATGACTTGTTTGTCAACTTAAAATTATGAATTAATTTTTACCGCGAAAAATCAAAAATTGAACTTAGTTTGCCGCTAAACGGACACATGAGAGGGGCTTCAAGAAACTGCACTAACTGAACCAAATTCCGAGCTAACCGATCTAGTATGGCCGAAATTCAATTGCTAAACGATTTTTATTGAGAGATCTTTAAAATTGCAACTTTTTCTCATGCAAAGAGTTTTCGCAATTAAGCCGTTATATGTGGAGTGGTCACACATGTTATTTGGTTCAATACTTTTTCATTAGAGTTTGCCTTTGGGCCAATAAAAATTAGTTAGTATACCGTTAAATATCGTCAAAATAATTCAAAAATTACGATCTAGAAATTAAACATAAAAATACATAGAGATGTAAGATGGACGTATGGACAGAAAAGTATAAATCGGTTCAGTTAAAGGTTGAGATAAAAAAGATTGATCTAAATTAAATCCTTCTGTGTGTTGCACACATCGACATAGATCAAATATACACCATGTCAGGAGCAGTGAAGTGTGGAAAAACCAGCCATAGGTCTTAGACGCTATATTTACCTTTTAAGATCAAAAATTTGTGTTAGCGAAATGCTTAAAGCAATGAAATTTGTAACAACCGGGAACACTTCACTACTAATGTGTATGAAGAAAATTTCATGGAGGTTCATATTTATAAAGTTTTGTTGGACTTTGAAGATTAAACGGGAAATCTATTACGTTTCAGTGGTTGTATTATCTACTTAACCAATTTGATACAAACCTCCGCGTTGTACTCTTTTAAGGCGTAGTATTAAGATTTTGATCAAATTTGCGGGTAACTGTCGTTCACGTTGTCTGTTTTCCTTAAGTGAATATTTCTCACTTAATATTTCAAATTTTCATCGTCTTTCACTACATTTTAGCTATAAATTATTTCCAAACATTAAAATCCTAACTGATAGGAGAAACAAAGCTTGATGTCGATACTTCGGAACCGAAAATTACCGGTACGAGGAGAGAGCTAGAGTATGCTTTCAGTGGCCCACAAAGAATTCAATGAAACGACGGCATAGTTTTCTACCAGGCGATGGGATGTGCTTTGAAGGCGTCAGAATAAGTTTTTTCTTTTTCTACAGCAATTCCATAAACATTTTGTGTATTCGCAGATTTTTGATAAGAAAGGAAAAGTTTGTGTTTTTCCTGGAGATAAAAGCGGTTTCTTTTGGAACCATTTAGCGTAAGGTGTATACGCGTCCGTAAGGATTGCGAATTTGTTAATGTTCCCGTGTATTTCATTATCATTAATCCGTTTGATAAAATTTAACAGCAACTCAACGTTTCATTTGTGTAAACATCAAGTTTTTCAATATCGGAACTCGGGGCAACCAAGACTAATGAATTCTATCAAAACTAATGAATTCTATCAAAACTAATTAATAAACGCCACATTTTCACTATCAAGTTGGTTGTCATTTGTTTTGACATAATCGATGCTACTCGTTAAGGACGACATCCTAACAGTTGATCTGTCTATCTATCTATTGACGATTATATGTTCTAAAGTTTTTTACAGGATATCTCCTAAACTTGTATTTATTTCATTTAAACTCTAGGACAAGGTAGTGTGTGACTTAACTAGGCTTCTAATGCGATATACAAAATTAGCCAAGTTCAAAGGCAATTTGCATTAAAGTTTAGTGAAAGGATATAAAATGAATGAAAAAGTGTATATAAAAAGAGCTTCCATCAGAATGAAATCCAATCGAATTTCACGCTTGTAGAGTTTCTAAATCCTTCATGTTGCATTTACGCGTTGCTGATGCAACCACAACAGTTCAATAGTTCAATATATACACAAGCACACGCTCTCATACTTATCACATTGTATAATCGGCTTGGTGCCATGCATTCCCATGAATGTTTTGAAAGAAAAAAAAAAAAAAAAACAAGAAAACTATTTA
>KK502467.1:66163-93078 GCA_000688735.1 Glossina austeni | reverse complement strand
TTCTCCTCCTCCTCCTCCTCCTCCTCTCTGCAGTCGTGTGCAGTTAATGATATAAAAAAAAAAAAAAAAAAAGGAAAATAATACCATAACCCTAATGAATGAATGCATTTATAAATGCATATGCGTATGCGTGTGAATTTGTTCTATTATTTGCGTATAAACCTAAATCTAGCAAACAGTGTTCAAACACGTTCTTCTCAAAGCAGATAGAAAAAAAAAAACAAAAAAAAAAAAAGCAAACATTTTGCATTGTGTGGATCATTAAATTTTATGATAATTATATTCAGCACTTGCTATGACTTAGCCTGTTTATATTGCATAATGGTCGCAAATTCATACACACACGTATATACACTATACTATTCTTGCTATTTGCTGATGCATAAATGTTAATGTGTTTGTGCCGTTGAGGCAACCATCAGCACAGCATCAAAAATGTGAACATTTTTGACATGTTGAGATGAAAAATCTCAGCGGATAAACGAAAACGTATCGGTATTAATACCTACCTAGTAAGTGTGTGTGTGTGTGCCCATACATACATACATACATACATACATACATACATACATACATACATAGATAGATATATGGATGTAAAAATTTTCATACATACTATCGCATGCTGAATGTTTGCTGCTGTTAACCAAAACATGAATTCTTATATGTTTTAATGTGTTTGCCTGTTCGCCTGTATGTGCTCTGATGGTCATAATTGTTGATAAAAAAAAAAGAAAAAAAAATCCAAACAAAACAAACACACAAACAGGTTATAACAGAACTTTTCTACCTATCAGCGGATAAGAAACGGTATACTAGGTTTTCTATTCCATTTGTACGTTAGCGGAAACAAGAAAAATTAACTCGTTATCGAGTACATAGGCTGGAGCTGGAGAAATCTTCTAAAGATATTATGTTGGCCTGTGCCAGCAGTATGCACAATTCGCCGTCCATGGCCCCTCAAAGCTTTTGCAGTGAAATATAGCGTGCTCTGCATCTTTCTCTGCTTCGGCGCATTTTCGGCAGCTTGGCCAGCTATCGTCGTCGAACACGCACAGATACTTCCGAAGGCAGCCATGACCAGTCTCAGGAACTGGGTGAGATAATAATTTACCTCGCTGTGTGGCCTTTCGGCCCATCGCGTTTTATTTGGAATAAGAACGAGTGTCCATACGCCTTTCGTTGTTCTTTCCCATCGTGCCATTGCCAAATTCTTATCGAGACTAGCCGCTCGTCTCTTTTTATGCCTTTTTGGGAGCGGCCGTTATTGCGACACCGTTCGTGAATGCGCTTCTTTGCATCTGCCAAAATACAGATTGGCATTGAGCCTGCGATTACAACGGCGGTGTTTTCCGACTTGCTGGCATACATTCTCTAATGCGCTCAAAGAAAATAAATTTCGAAACAATTTCTTATAAAAAAAATTTTTTTTTTTTTATTTCGCATACGCGTTTCTTCATTTAAGGCTGTCGTACCGAATCCATTTGACGTCGTACTTTTCATCGATCGGAATAATTTTATATATATATAATCCTTCCTTTTACAGATTTCAACTCCGTGATTTTTACTCCCATTCTCTCTTTATCTGCGTCTTTCCCATTTTATGCAAAGGAACTGGAATTGCATGCTCGTCAACTGTGCATTTATTTATTCAACTCTTCTCGCAAAGGTAGAGAACATTTGTTGTCCTCAAGATTACAAGTTTTGGCGCGAAATCCCCTCAACCATTTTCTTACTTCTCGCACCTTCTTGCACCCCAAGCCAAGTCTTAATCATTTTCCCAGTTAGAGCTTTATTTTTGTTTTTTTTTTTATTTTCTAACATGCAATGACAGAAATGTTGCATGTTGTTAACATCGAAATCTCTTTCCACCTTGATAAACACTGAAGGACACTTTGTAAGCAAACGAAGCTTATACAAGCATACAAACACCAGTGTCTGAGCTATGTATACCCAAAAGATTGGGGAAAAAATATTAATGTGTCATATATGTGTTTAATAAAAGAAGAAATTTCAGTATAACAAAATTTATTAAACATAACTACTTAACCCATAAACATGTACGCCGGCCTTGACGCATTTGAAAGATTTCCAGCAAATTGATGCTAATTGAGTTAATAGTTTTCCTAGACCAATATTTTCCATTTTATGCTTAGGCAATGGGTATCCAAGATTCGATTCGAGCGGAAGGTATATACATACATATATATATATATATATATATATATATATATATAGTTTTGCTATTATAATTTTTTCCTTTTAATAACGAGGGCATGTGTACGTATATCGTACTTTTCTATGCACATAATTGCGGTTGTGTAACATCGTACGTAATGTAATATGAATTTTGGAATATCAATAACATGCTTATTTCTATGCATGTTTATGTGTATGTGTTTGTTTTTTTTTTTTTTTTGATTTTATATCAAAATCTCATCGTATTGTGGAACCATTAACACAAAATATGTACGCATCACATATACACATATAAGGCACAAATTATATGAGAGACAGAGAGAAAGAGAGAGAGCGAGCGAGAGAGAGAGAGAGAGAGAGCGAGCGAAAATTGAAGAGTAATTTAGATAAATTTTTAATTCCGAATTTCATTAAAGCTTTAATTGTAATCAGAAAGATATATAAAAAAAAAAGAAAAAAAATTGTTTATTATTTTAAACTTCAACAACAGGATCGAGTTTCTTTTGTTTGTTTCATTTATTAAATTTTCTTACTTTTTTAATACTATTGACTGTTGCAAATGTTGTTATTCTGGTTGTTTCATACTAAAACTTGTTCTTTTTGCATTGGCTTTTGCATGCTATCTTGCACTGAGTACACATTGCTTTCAAATGCGCACACATACATTCATCATAGAGATTTTACAAGGTAGAATTGTGTTTAAGGTAAGGTGTGCTGCTGCTGCTGCTGCTGCTGCTGCTACTGCTAACTTGATTACAAATAACAACACAGTGGAATGCAATCAAGTGCGTGTTTACCACTCATATATATTCCATTAAAATGGCATATGATTTATAATCAAATATTGTGCAATTAATTAAAAAAAGAACGGAAAGAACAAAAAAATCTCTTCTTTAAATGAAAACTTTATTGCAAGAGTTCAAAGTTTTATGCGGTTTTCAATTTTTCATTAAGTGCTTGTGTTTATTGACTTTTTTTCCTTTCCGAACATTAGGAAAGAATTTCAAATGAGTTGTTTTTCTCGTAAAAGAAATTTTTTTTTTTTTTTTTTGAGAAATTTACGTAAATTATTCTCACTGTTTGTCTGTCCTACAATATTTTGACATTCCAGTAAAAAAAAAATATCTTTAACTAAATAACTTAATTAAGGTTCAATTAGAGAACCTCGTGTTCCCATTGAAGACATTTCACACAAACATAGCGAATTTTCTTTTTTGTTAATCTGTCGACTTGCAAGACAAGAAGAAGAATAAGGATAAGAATATCTTTAACTTGATTACTTTTTTGCTTTCCTTTCCAAATAGCATAACTAGCGAAAGTCAAAAGAAATTGGCGGAAACAATTTTCGCATTAAACTCACGCTGACTGTTCTCGCGAATTGAAGAACTTGCCTAAAAAATGCGTTGCCTTGAATTGTGGGGAAGAAATTCCAGTACAAAACCTCTTTTGATATTCGGAAATTACGTCCTCAGGCAACCTTTAAACTTCTTGACGTCACTACATTGTAAAGTGTAAACTGATCACTGAATACTTTACAACCGCATAGCCTAATAAATAAAAAGCGAAAATATTAAGGCGATGTCATTGGTTTAAAATGTCAAAGCGGCAGACCACACTTTAACTACGACTGGAGTATGGCAGTAACTATAGTGAATGCTTCAATCGGTAACGGCGTAAACCTTCCTAATCGAGCCTACAATTTTTTCTGCTATGGCTACTAGTCTGTCTCTCCACCTCTCTCTCTCTCTCTGTCTGTCTCTCTCTCTCTCTCTCTCTCTCTCTCTCTCTCTCTCTCTCTCTCTCTCTCTGTTCCCACATCTTTTCCCAGGAAACTGATTAATAGAAACAGCTCTTGCTTTAAAAGCAACAAAAATTTAAAAAATTCAATGGCATAGATCTACGGATATTTGTTCCAAAAATATACCAAATGGATTAACATTTGGGAAAGCAAGGAGCGACCATTTGAAAAATATTGCTAGTTCTGACAATGGGAAACTGGTGGAACGGTGTTGATCGATTTTCTTGAGATGAAAATCATTCTGTGAACCGGGACGTCCTTTTTCCTCAGCGAAATAACGCCATCTGTCTCACAATTCGTGAAACCATAGGTACTATGCTTACCCCAGAAACCGTGGTGGCAGTCAGACGCTCACGCAGTTTAACTGTCACTCTAACAGTGCTGGCCGAAATAATTTAATATTAAGTTTCATACTCTTATCGAACTGGTTTCCATTTTCTTGATCGAGAGAGGGTTCGAGTATTCTATAATCTTTTCATTTTTAAAAAGGCGCGGTGGGGAGAGCGTGCAAACAAAAAATATTTATGGTTGTATACAACCATTTATTATGCTTTTCTTGGGGGCTATATAACGTGTCAATGGACTAATCGGTTTAAAATGTAATACAATTGCAGTATAGGGAATATGTGCTTGCACTGGTCTAGAGTCAAATGTAAAAGTCATCCATTATTTATCTAAGACTTTGTATGAACTCAAGATTGAGAAACTATCGTAAATGTTTTTTTAATCAGTCTTATGATTATCGTTTCCTCGAAACTACGCAAAATGAAATGAATAAAAAAAATATTGGACGCGGACATCATCTACACGTAACGCTGGAACGTAACAGCATACAAGTGCCTGTAAACATGAGCATGTGTTGAGATGAGAAATGATTGTATTATATATGTAGCTAATTAAAAATTTGTGCTCATTGTATGCCGCAAAGTAAATGATTCCAGGGCTTTTTACATATGTAGAAAAATGTATATATTTTGGGTTCTTAAACATAATACTTTTTAAAACCATTCTCATGTCTCTACACATGATGGTGTAACATGGTGTAAATTTCAACTGAATAAAGAAAATTATCGGGTGTGCAATTAAATCTTATTTACAAAATAATTTATATAACATTTTTTCTTTTTCTTTCATATATAATTAATGGCTTTTATCCTTTAGGTATCGTAATGCATTAGAAACATTTCGAAACATTGTTTTCTAAATAAACAATATTCTGCAACTTTGAAAGTATAATTAACATATCGTGTAAACACAAGAAATTAATTATTTATTAAAAAAAGAATTTCTAAAATTTTAATTTCTTTTCGTTCGTACTTGTTGCGCAATCTAACAGTGGTGTACAACGAGTTTTAGAAATCCGCTTGAAAGCAAACACGTAAGCAAATTACATTCGGTCGTGACCTAATCTCTTACACCCATCATCGTTACCCTAAAAAAAGGGCCAAAAAAAAAAGGAAAAGAACTAAACTCTCTCATAATATTGGTTGGGGGTGGATGGTTTTTTCCTATTTTTTAGAATAAAAATTCAAATCTCTATCCTGTGTATGTAGTTGTTTACGAGTAACGAGCATGAATAAAGAAACAGAAGGAAGCTTTAGATCCGCCACAAAGTATTAGGTTTTTAGGTTAATATCGATCATTTTTCACTTGAAAAGTCCATCTATTGAGAGAAACTGGTACAATATTTATATTAATCAAAATACTTTCCATCCTTTTCTACAAATTTTTCCTATCTCTCTGGCGCTCAAGATAATAATGGTATGGTGGGTATGCTGGTAGCATATCTATATCAGATAATTCTTCCTTTTTTTTATATATAAAATATATAAAATATATTTATATATATTTATATACATAAATAATAAATAAAATAAAAAATAAAATATAAATAAAAATTTTCTTTTTGTATTGCAGAGAGTTAATATGACAAGCACGAGAGCAAACAGCGAAAGCTGCGATGAAGAACCGACTTTAATAGAAGACAGCGACGATGATGATGATGCCGACGACGAAACCGAAAATGGAACAAAAAGTAAGTAACAGTTAATTTTTAGTTTATCGTACAAAACTAGCTTTACTTCATATTTTTTTATAATATGTGTTTTCCGTCCATCATGGTTACGACCACTTTTTTTATAATCTAATCCGTTTCTTCTCAATGTTCTGAGTCACTGGACAAGTTTACCCTTAATTTCATGAAAAAACGAAAAAAAATTTAAATGACAACAAAAAAAAAGAATTAAAGTAAGCCCCCAGCGGTCTTTCGTTTACTTTGATGTGAAAAGTTCTACAAGCAAAAGTTGATCTTAATCTTTAGATATAAAATCAAATTTTTTATTCAAAGTTAAGAGCGAACGGTCATAGCATATGTCAATAATATGTATGAGTGCGTACTTATGAAAAAAATGAAATGCATTTATGAATTTTAATCCCTTTAAAGTTTAGTTTTTTTTTTTTTTTTTTTTTTTTTTATAGATATATCATTCTAAAGTTTGACATTTATGGAAAAATGAAGGCAATTAAGTTCAGTGATTGCATTAAATTAAAGAAAACATTTTTAAGATTATATAGGATTTGTACATAAAAAAAAAGTCTCGTTTTTAATACCAGAGTCTATTCTTAAATTATTGTAGAGGCAGCAATACGTTTAACACGTTATTTGTAGTCAAGAACTTATAGTCGAAGCGTCGTTACACTAGTAATGTTAGACATAAAAACATAAATTCCTTCTATTGATAATGAAGATTTTTTTAAGTTTATGTTATACGAAATTTGATCGACAAGCGTATAAGAAAAACTTTACTTTGCTTTACGTTACGTCGTTTGTGGAAATAAAAAATAGAAAAAAAAAAAAAACGGCCAAAGAAAAGTAAGCAAAGAATAAAACATTGCGTTGAATAAATATAATTTATTAAAACCTTTTTTTTTTTTTTTTGCATTTGCGATCTCGTTTGTTTTATTCAAAGTTGAAATTGAAAAATGAATAGTTTTTTACGCTTTCGCGAAAAGTGATATGAAATAGTTTTGTGTTAGAAAAGAGTGTTATGTCCGGCTTGGAAAGCATCTTACGATACCCATGAATTTTTTTTTACTAATCACTTAATTTTGACAGTATTGGGGCCATTGAGATGCGACGGGCCTAATAGATACGTGCAAGAAACCTTAAAGCGATATCTGCCTTCCAACACACATTTAAGGGATAACAAAATATATCTTGAGATTTTTAAATTTTTCGTGCATTCATTTAGCACAGTTTTTCAGTGTCGTTGAAGACATAACATTTGTCAAAGAACATCAGAGAATATTCAAAAAGTAAGATCAATTTAAATTTTTTCTCTTCCAAATCTATTTCGTTCCCTTCAAATGCTTTTAATGGAATCATTTCCAACAACAGCGAGTAGTGGTTAAGTATGATTAGAGCTTAGAAAGCTATTTGTCAAGGCTTTTAATTTTTTGTCTATATTCGAAAATTCCACAAAACTAAGTAAATCTATGCCTCTACGGTATCTGTACTTTGTTAAGCCTATAAGATCCATAAAGAGTACGAAAATTGTTTTACTTCTTCCATCGCCATGTTCTAATAGCGATTATGAAAATGAATTTAATTTCTGGAGTTGGTTCTGCATTTCCTTGTGTGCATGAATGTATATATGTGTGTGTGCGTATATACGTTTAGACTTAAAAAGGTTCATATATTTTACATAATTGTTTTACATCTTCTTTTGTCTGAGGTCAAATACTGCTTTCAGCCTCTTTGACGCCATTTGTATTGTTTTTTTTTTCCTGCTCTCTTTCTCTTTCTCTCTTACTATCTCTCTCTTTAATCCTTTTTGCCTCTGCCAAGATTCTTGTAGTTACTTTCAAGTGAATGCGTGCTACAACTATAAGTAAGTGTGCGTGTTTACGTTAATGTGAATGTGTATTGTGTATGCGTATGTGTATGTGTGGATGTATATGTGAGTTAGTGTGTATACATGTCTTTATTATGCATTGTTTTATTTCATTCGGTTTTGTTTTAAATGCTTTCTATTCGCACACAATTAGTTTTCTTTAGCACAAATCATGAGCAAAGAGCAAAAAAAATTAAGTATTGTTTTCTGAAGAAGTGTGGAAAACAATGATAAGAACATTGTTACATTTGGATTATTGGCACTTAAGGTCTTTTCATTGCATAACACTTTTTATTTCTTTTCTTTTTTTCATGCTTCTTCTTCTTCTTTCGTATTATTATTGTTTCTATTTTATTTTTGTTTTTAATTCACTTGTTGTTGTTATTGTTGTTATTATTTGCCGTCTCTCGCATTTTGCGCACAAAAGTAAAGGATTAGTTGATGTTATTGTTGATTTTTATTTATCGTTTTAATTATAATTGACAAGCATTTGTAAAATGTATAAAAGAGTCAACAACGATGTATTTTATGTTGAATTGACAGGTGGCTTTGTTTATTGGTAACGCAGATAACACAAAACATTTCAATGCAATTGTTTGTTTAAAATGTTTAATGCTTTTCTCCTCGATAATATGCGACAGCCTGGAATAAGTCTTGGTTTCTTAACCTATCATTTACAAGACCTTGAGGGCTTTGCTATGAGCTTTTCCTGTTCTTTTTTTTTTTTTTTTTCTTTTATAGTTAATGATAAAAGTGGGAAGAACGAATACTCCCCGCCCTGCATGGATAGGTTTTAAGTGAAATAACTTTTTAAAATGAAGTCACAGCTTTTTGGCCATCTATCTGCATGTGTTTGGTAGAAGCGTCAATAGTAAAATAAAGTTTGGCAATCTCGTTGTAGATTTATATGATAAAGCAGTGATGTGGGGCGGGGCGAGTTTGCATATTTTTAACTGCATTAAACAAATTATTCAAGAAGAGAGACGTGTTTGTTTATTAAAAATCTACACATTTTTTATATTTTGGCATCTATCAGCGCGGAAAAAAAATATATTAGTTTTATGTTTGCATTCGTAACGTCTCCGAACTCTTAGAGTCAACTTTATAATAAAACGCCAAACGCCACGTGATTGTTACTAACCGACTATGGCCTCAACTTGGATTTACTTCTTTTTGATTTGGTCATAGCTTGGCAAACATAGTCAAGGCTCGTCTTCTTAGGTTTTACGTATAGATTAGATTAGGTTTTAGACGCCCTTGACTAAATACCATCCTTTGTCCTTATGCAATATAGATGATTTTAGAATCTCTTGAGTAAATAATACCTTAAGCGAAATATTTTATTTTGCTAACGAGACAGCAACTTGGGTACCCTTGTTCTGCACTGGCAAAGGCATTTACTTGAAACCTACTGAATCAAAACCATGAGCTATCTTTTTCTAAATGCAATCATTTACAGATTTTTTAAACTGATATACTGACTGACTGACTGATAAACGAATATGCCACTTGTATGTGACGTCAGTCTGTAGCAAGAAAGTGCTCTATCACATGTACGTAGCAAACGGATTAACTAAATTTTTTCTCAACGAGATCTTTGCACACACATTTGCCATTCAACTTACACATTAGCTTTGCTGAATTTTATGTAGCGCAGAGAGAATTGATTTAGTCTTTTAATTTTTCTACTACTTAACTCTCCTTTTTAAAACTTCCTTAGGAGCTTTGCTAAACGTTTATATTTGCCTATGGATCGTCCAAGACGGCATTCAAACTCTCATATATTACCTTCCCTTAAGATTTGTAGAAGAAGATATTTGTATGCGATCACCAAAGAATACGTTTGAAATTCGTTTTTACTGAAATCCATTCTATATTACGCTACAGAGACAAAACTAACTTTTTCAGGGTGACTTTTACTCGTATCACAACCATTGCCTATGGTTAAGACGTCTATATGAGTTAGAAAGATTACAAGGATTAAAATTGTTATCTGGGAGTACTTTACAATGAGTGGGTTTATTAGCGGTACAAATTTGAAATCTGGATTTGAAACACTTGTAGCTGTTACATGTGACCGCAAATACTTTAGAGACTGTGACTTTTCCCTATGAATTATTATCTTTAACCTTTACACAACAGCATAAGTTGTCCCACTGAATTGTACCTAATACAGATTTTGCAGTTTTGAATAGATCCATAAAAAGACCACCTTGGATAAGATTTGCTTTCTCTTTCTAATTCAAAAAATAAGGGCGCTGAGTCGTGACGGATAATGAACAATCAATGCGTTACCGTATCCCTGGAGTATAATGTTTTAAGCCTTAATATTTTAATTCCTCCGCCTCACAACGTTCTGCCCAATTAATAAACAACGATGTTGATTTACCCAAGCACGTCTATCTGTCCATACGTATAAATATGGCATTAAAACATACTCAAAAAACCAATTTAATCTCACTTTTCTCCCTTTCTTCCTCAATTATGGAGAAGTCATCGAGAATATCAGAAGTGGTCTGCTTCCAGATGAAAGTTCAAGATTTACTCACAAGTCTTTTTGATGTGTGCTTCTGTTTATTAAAAGCACTTCAGGGATTATTCGGGTGAATGTGAGAGGAGAGGAGAGGAGAGGAGAGGAGAGGAGGAGTATTAAATAATTATCGGTGCAGATAGGTCTCGCCTTTCCCAGAGAGGCACGTCTAGAACACTTATAAATCAATGAAGCTTCGTCTGATTGAGCCCATGCGGCAGTATGCAGAGCTTAACTTTCGAAGGCATTTTTTTCTTGCTTTTGCGTCAAAATGGAAAAAAAAATAAAAGAAAATCTCGCACATGGCATTGCTGCCGCACAATATTCCATTTTGTCTATAACATAGGACTGTATATGCAAGCCTTGCCATCTTCAAGGCAGGTGTAACAATATCACCCCTCTACGGAATTGTGCATAAAACAAAAAAAGGAAAGAAAAAAGGAAATAAGTTGCGACAGATAACTGCAAATGATTGTGTAAAACCTGATTAAAAAACTATTTGTCAAGACTAACACGTAAACACACCACGTTATGCAAGGGAATGGATGATTTGGCAACAGAAACGGAAATAAAGTGATTCTGATTACCTGGGGTTTTTGTTACGAAGAAATTAGAAACATATACTCACTATTCCGCAATTGCTTTCTGCGGCCTACGTTCACTCAAGCTGTGACATAAATGCAGAGCCAGCCATTGCTTCAGGGCCGTGCCACTTGTGTGGGTATGTGATTTCTTATCTAATTATTAAATTCGATCATAGTTCGGTTTTGACACTGAAACTATTTGATTTGAATATTAACCCACTAAACTAATTACGTGAGGTTTGCTTTCGTCACATACCTTTCATTCAGCTATGGAGCACTTACTACTGCAACAAGCAAACTTATGGTGAAGTTGATTATTAAACAGTTAACAGTGTATGGTGAAGATATATACGTCATAATCCGTCCATCTGTCCTTGTCAAATTCCCTTGTAGAATGGTATCACCATAAATGTGTATTTGTCATTATAACGTTTTTTGTACTCTGTGTGTGATGGGTGTACAAGCGTAACGCTGAAGAGGTTGACAAAGTTAACTGCTTAAAGTAAATAATATGAACTTTTGAAATTTTGCAAAATTATCTGGTTATATAATACCAAATGTAGACGAGAAATTTTGAAAATTAAGATCTGCATCTTTATCGTACGATATTTACTCTTAACTCTTCAACCTTTCAGTAAAATCCAGCGGACATAAGGCTTACATAAAATCGTAATCTACCAGGAAATTATATTTTTTAATATTTGAGGTTTAAAAAATAATTATTTCTCAAATTATTCGATTTGTTTTGTTCACTTGTTCATTATAATGGGCTTCGGAATGACGGAAGTTTGAGTTAACCTTTACAGTGGTAAACTAAAGTTAGGTTAGTGATTAAGTGCTCTGTGTCGTGTAAGAGCCTTAGTAAAATTATAAACACAGTATTTATAAACACATTACAAAAACAGTATTATAGCACAATTCTCTCACAATACTGTGTATTGTCTTCCCTTATGCGTTGTTATGGTTTAATAAGAGGAAGTGCACTTGTGTTCCTTAAAAGACCGTAAAGGTGAGATTGGGAAAATTCAAATCAAACGGTTTAGCTTCAGTGCTTGTATAACAAATTTTCCTACAATGGTAAAATAATTTATATAGCGCTGGGGAAAACCGTTATTATCTTGGCCTTAAACCATTTTTCAACAACAATTCGAAAATATTCGAAGTAAATGTGGAAGTCGACTGTATAAAGCAATCCAAGCAATCCAATTCGAATTCATCGGTGAGCAGAGAAAAGTGTTTGGAATCAATTGAAAAATCTCTTCTCTGTAAAAAATATTGTACAGTTACGAACGATGGACGGATGGATGGATGGCGCAGAGCGCATACTCTTTAATAATTTTTAGAAAGACTCGTAAAAGTGAAATTTCACCACCAGCAACGCTAACAATTGAAACGTTTCGTGTAATTTAAAGAGAAATCATACCAGACACGAGAAAATGCTATGCAATGTTGAGAAGAGGAAGCCGAAAAGAGTGTTACTACTACTACTCTCCCGTAGCGTGGACACACATAATAGGACTACGAAAAAATTATAACGAGGATGACGATGATGATGTGCTTTAATGGTGAATATAGCTGAGAAATATGAAAAAGCCATAGCCACAGTGACATATAGGAGGATAATACTAAGAAAGAAAAAGGAACGAACAAAAAAGAAAAAAAAACAGAAAAAACAAAGCAGCCGATGTATGACTATTTGTGATGGCAACGAATTAACTTCGCATTCAGTTTGAATTGTGTCCTCGTATTGAAAGGATATTCGTTACATTGCTGTTAAGTTGTTATTATTATTTCAAGCCAAATAGGAAAGAAAAAGAAAGTAAAAAATAAAAAAAAAATATATATAAAAAAAAAGTTCAACTAAAAGAAAAGCATTCATATACACGCACACATAACTACACTACAGACATCAGCCGAGTGTAATACCGAAAAAGCAAATAATAAGTAAAGCAAGGAAATATTAACCAAAGTGATATAAAAAAAAAAATCGTATAACAACCGCTCATCCATACGCACGTTATAAAGAAAGTTTTTGAAATGTTCTTCTGACAGTGCTCGAAAGAGAAAAATTGTTTGGAAAATATCAAAAAAAGAAAAAAAACTTTTTTTTTTTTAATAAAAAGCCAAAAAAAAAAAAGTATTTTATCTAAACGTCTAATCAAAAAGAAAATCAAATTATTTTTCGGTTAAATCAAACACCAAGAAAAACCAAAGAAAAATATAAAATAAAGCAAAAAACAAGAAAACGTCGTCGCTATTAACGGGGAACTGTAAAAAACTTTTGAAAATTATTTTTAAATTTTAAAAATCTTATAAAATTTATTTTCGTTTCTTGGTCTTGTTTTTCTTTTTTTTCGATTTCGGGAACGGAAGAAAAACAAATGCAAATGTTTTGAAAATATTTAGTAAAAAACAAAAAAAAAAAACAAAAGTAAAAAGAAAGGCAAATATATAAAGGAATCGTCATAAAACAAAATCAAAGAAATGTAAGCAGTTTTATGAAGAATATGACAAATTATTATTGCCTGCCTATATGTATATGATGTAAAGCAAATGCTAGCTAGCTAACGGAATTTGGAAAACAGACAAAACGACTTTTTATCTATTGTTGTTGTTGTTGTTGTTGTTGTATTTTTTTTTTAAATTGAAAAATTTCAATTCCCAGCTGATATTATTGCAATCGATTTTCACTTTAACTTTCACGGACTAGATACTATACGATGACTACTTATGCATATGTACATGCATTCAAATACATTCATATACAAATTGTATGTATATCAGCAGGAAATTCCTTCATATATTACATATAAATATACATATATGTATATATATATATATATATATATATATATATATAGATAACCATGTGCATATGCATATATGTGTCTGTATATAAGCTGTAATGCGCTTGTGTGCGTACGCTATGTAATTCTTTTATAATTTATTTATTTATTTGTTTTTTTCTTTTTTTTTTTGTTGCTTTTGTCTTTATCCGTCCGTGTTGTGCGTTGGCTGAGACATGTGCATACCAATTCGTTGGATTTCTTTCGACCATATGTATATAAGTATAGTTATATATATATATATATATGTATATATAAACTATGCATATGTAGATGTAAAGCATGTAAAAAGTCATTAAACGTTCAAGTAGCTGTAGTAGTAAAAAAAAAGGAGTCGCTATGTTTTTTTTATATTTATATCTACAAATGTAGTTTCGGTATGTCCTCTTGCAGTTGTTGTATTTTTGTCTTTAATATCTTCTTATTACATACAAACATATATATATATATATATATATATATATATATATATATATATATATATATATATATATATATATATATATATATATACAATCATGCGTATATAGCTATTTAAATGTATTGCTGACATTCACCCAGAACACAGGACATTTTCTCTGTGTATTGATGTAATGAAAACCGGAAATTTACACTTTAATGATTTCCGTTCGAGAAGGAAAGAGACAACGAAATAATAAAGGAAACCTACCGTTATATACCTAAATTATGCATTTGCCGCTAAAACCCTCTTTGCTTTTTATACTACAATATTATATATGCACAGATAGAAAAATGTGAGTTTGTGAATTAAACCAAAAATTGTTTAAAAAATATTGAGCCTATATACGCTTTCCTTTAGTTAATTCAATTTTTTTTAGGACGCATTGACTTATTGTGGTTGAGAGGAGCTTCGCTCGTTATAAAGATTTTTTCAAATAATATCAAAACATTCTTCTAGTAATTTTTCTACGTTTTTTTCACTTACACTTACGTAAAGTAGACGTTGTAGTATGTAGATCACAATACAGTTCTTTGAACCGCGAAAGTGGAGTAAAAAAAAAATAATTAAAACGTGGATCTCGACGCTAATAATTCCAGCGAAGGAATTCTTTAGCTGCACGTCTGTATGTTCGACTATTGAAAAAGAAAACAAATACTTCTTGGTGGATAATGAGCATATAGAAATACATTTGTCCTTGGTCCGATCAAGCATTTATCCGTCAGTTATTAGAAAATAGGAGTGAAGCGTTAACGCTAAGCATGCATCTTTGCTTTATATCCATGAATCACTCTGTATAACGTAAATATATGTTTTATGCCTGCCTTTTTGAACGTCTACCCGTCCGTCCATCGACCGTTGGAACAATGGAAACAAAACATAGAACTTTTTTATTCGAATCTGATGAATAAATGTAGTCTTTGACAGTGTTTAACAATAGAACATATTCTGGTATTGGGACCGGTCTACTAGGTGAAAGGGAAACGAACTTACTTCGATTATTGTGCTCCAAAAGAATAGTTAGAAGAAAACTTTCCCCCATCAATTTTGTTACAAAACAAGGTTGTTAAGCCACGCGGACATAAACAAAAAAAAAAAAAAAGGCGCCCATCGACCTGTGACATCTCGGTGACGTTGCTCAGAATACGGCCACATGTATCTTTCAATGTCTACTTGATGTTCATACAACCAAAAAGAACCCGTTCTCTAGATATTTGAGTTTTTCAAATGCCATTTTTTACGGATCTGAAAACAAAACTGAGAACGTATATGTCTATCCTCATTTATTCGCCTATAGTGTCGAAAGGCTTTCACAATTATAAAAATCAAAATGGAGGAGTAAAAAATGGCGCATATCTGTTTGTCTAAAGAGATTTTTGTGAAGCTTTGTAAAAAGGCGCGATACAAGTACGAGTACGTCTAGAATGCATAGATAAGGGAAAAGAAGCTGTTAGAGATTTGCCTTCTACGAAAAAAAGCCCCTTGGAAAAAAAAGCCATTAGGAACCACAATAACGACAACGGAATAACAAACTCTTCCTATCCTTGACCTAGAAGTTCTAAAACATATTTATTCGCAAGAAATGCCGACCATCGATCGCCCAACTGGCACGCCAGCAATTATTAAATCTGGACAAAAAACTCTATAAATTGCTAATTGTCTTAAATTTACTTCCCAGGGCTCTGTTGTTCATATCCCTTCCTTGACTAAGAAGTTGTGGAAGACATTGAAGGAAAGCCGCAAAGGTTAACAATCGATGGCCCACCCAGCACGCCCCCAATTACAATATGCAATGCATCTTTTCAGGGATGTCCTCCTTCTGCTCCCTTCCTTGTTCTAATTTTTTGTGCTTATTTGATTAATTTAGTTTAATGCCTATAACTATGTACATATATGACGTCAACTTGTAATTCTAAAAAAAATTATTTTTTCTTTTTTTCAAATATTTACTGGCGACGAAGTTAGTAAACATTTTGGAATAGAAGGATATAAAAAAAAAAGTGATTTATTCCACTCAATCAGAAAATCACATAAATTAAGCAAATCTTTTAGGCAAACGCAGGCGACATGAACTAGTTCAATAGAGCATGAAATTTATGACAAAAAAAAAAAAAAAAAAAAAAAAAAAAAAAAAAAAAAAAAAAAAAAAAAAAAAAAAAAAAAAAAAAAAACTTTTACGATTTAATTATTTGGAAAAGAAGCCAATTCAAGTAACTAAACTCATATAAACAACAAGAGCAATAACGAACGACAAGAAGAACATAAAAAAAAAGCTTTTATTTTTAATTTTCTTTCAGTTACAAACGATTTTATGTTAAAAGTTATTAAAGAATTATTTCTCATAAAACTTTTCTTTTATTTCTCATTTCCATACCTAAAAGGAAAAAGGCTTTAGTTACTTTTACGAGGAAAACAATTTTCATATTTTAAAGAGAAATTGAGATAAAAGTAAAGTCGTAAAATCTGAAAACATAGCTTGCGTACTGAGTGCTGCATGAGCCTGCATTCGGTGTAAAATTTTTTGAGAAAATTTCTCGAACGATCGGATCGAAATACACGCATATTTAATTACTTTGTGAAAGTGATGACGAATTTCCCAACTAGTAGCGCGTACACACATAGAATGGAAATTGAGAAAGTTCCGTCCAGTCAGCAATTCTCGTTATTTTAATTTAGTACCAACTATTTAAGTCGTTAACTTTATTCATACTTGGGCTGGATCTAGTAAATAGTTGTGTATATCCATTTTTTAGAATGCGGAATAAATATTAAAGAGAAGTACGAGAAAACTCCAAAAGAGATCAATGGAGAGAATGGTGAAAATAGTTTCAAGAATATTTACATGAAGGGGAAGGTCGGCTCTTGAAATATTTACTAATTGGATGGGTTAGTATAAGTGACCAGAGAGAAAAGCTTAGATTGATCAAGATTTCCTTCCCCGATTTAATGGAAACTTCGAACTGAAATTTTATTTTCATAAGAAAATGAACCCTTTAGAATTCAGTACATTCGAAAAGAAAAAATAAATAATATTCGAAGATCAGCGTACCACAATTATTTTGGAATGTTAGGTTAATCAGGAGCACTTTGATCAGATAAGAAATAAAAAGAAGCCTCACTGTACAGATGAAGACGTCAATATTGGGAGACCTTTATGCCACATGCCTTCATGACTATGGTAAACACCGAACATTCTTTCATACCTATGCCATTATATATATACTTTGATCAAACGAAGCAAAAACTCCCAAAGTAATTTGTGCAGGCCTGGTTGATCTGCTTGAGTAGCTTTCTTTTCTGAATTTCAAAAATGCTTTTCTTGATTCACTTTTATCTTTTCGCTTGTGTCAAAATGATATCCACTGAGAAGATTCCTCTCGGATAGCCAGAGCTTACACGAAGATAAATAAGAAGGGTAGGGGGCAATACTAACAAAGATACGAGTTGAGTTGCTTTTCGGCATGTACGAGGAACTGAAGTACTTTACGAAGCACGAAGAACGAAGAACTGCTCAGTAATTTCGACTATGTAGCGCCAAAGGGTTAATTTTTGTAATCTTACTTCAAGTAGATAAGAGTGTTAGGCACTACTTGGCTTCAAACGTCTAAGTATACGAGACGGATATGTATATGGGATTAAACGCATTTAAAAATTTTCAGTTTCGATTTTTTAAACTTTACTGCAACTAGTCTAATATCCGACCCAAACGCAGTATGAATCTTTTAATTATTTTTTATGGTACACTTTTGTTGTTTTCAGTCAATTACTTGCATTTTCTTTTTTCAAAAAAGAAGGACGGGAAGAGAGAAAATTACCACCAAGTTAGTAAAAGCAGTTTGGAATTAGTTTCTTAGCTTTTTCTAAATATAAATTGCTACCCATTGCTGCATATTATAAAGGAAGCAAGATACAGATACAGAGAGAACTAAGGGAAACAGTCAGAGTCGACGAGAAATTCAGCAAAATTAAAAATGTTATGCGACCAAAGGGTATTCATTAGTGCTTACTTCAATGAGTCATTTATTTAATCGCAAAGGGTAGATATTTAGGAAAAGGAAATTCAAGTATTTTAAAATACAAATATATATGTGTATGCGTGCCGCAGAGAAATAAGATAAACCGAAAATATTTATTTACTTTTCATTAAAAAAAAAATAATTAAATACTTAAATAAAAAGTCCAACATCTTGAATGTATCTTCTAAAGCACTCCTTAAAGCCCTTAGTATGTAAACAAACTTAAAATCCTAGGCAAATAAATTTTTAATAAATTTTATCGCAAATGGTCAAAAGTAAAGTTTTCAGGCAAACAAACTATTTAATAAAAAACTAATAAATAAATAAATAAACGATAGATTTGTAAACGAAATTCTTGTATGCGAACGCATTCGCTTCAGTTTGGCAATCTTTTAACTATAAATTCATACAAATATTACAAACCCTTCTACGTTCAACAACAACCCAAGATATGACAAGAAAAAAATGTATACTTAAAAAATCATATAAAGCTTGCATTAATGAGTTGTAGTATAGCTGCAAAAGCTACGTTCCTCTAGACTTCAAACTTTTTGTCCCACTCACTCGTCCGTTACTATATATTTAACGCAAACAAAATGTAGTTCTATAAGCTCTGTCATCCGGCAGCTAGTTATCCACCTCTAACAACTAACCTAACCTCAGAAGCTTCTGAAATTCTTCATAAACTTAACCAGTTAACTGACATACGCGTATAATCGTCAATTACGGAGTATGTGTAACATGAGATTAGATTATAATGCAACGACTTGACAAAATCCCAAAAATATTTTCTCAAATACATTATTATGGCAAAGACACGCTCGTAATGATAAAATCGGACGACGAGGGATCATGGCGTGTGTCCATTCGTCATCCATAGTTCAGTAGAAAAACAAAGCTTGAGCGTCTAACTAAATGAATTTGTCGAGAGAATTTATGAGTTGGTACGTCAACGTACTCTTCAAAGCTTTATAAGCCGCGCGAATATGTTGTCCATATTTCCTCTTAGCTGTTCTTGACTATCTTGGTTGTTGTGGATATGCAGAATGAGCTTCGTCTGCAAGCATTGAAGAAACCATAGCCGACTATCAGTTCCAAGCACAGTCGGGCACGTCTGCGTAAACAGGTAGCCATCAGCGAAAAAACACTGAAGAGTATTTTAAAACGCTTTCTTTCGCCCGATTAACGGCTACAAATCCTTTCCTGCCGTATATCGTAGAGTAAATTTTTGATTTCTTGATAGAAAGAATGCATTAGAGGAGATGGCGAAGGTGTCCGTCTTACTCCATTTTTTTTTTTTTTTTTTGTAAGTCATAAATACAGGTTATTGGGCGAATAGAACTCTTCGGCAAAGAGGATAATTTGGGGAAGCAGATGATGATGATGATGTGTGAGGCGGACATATTTTCTATTTAGTTTCCACTCAAAAAGCATCGAGTCTCAAATTTCTTACAATAACGTTAAAAAATTTGAATTCTTTGGTTTAACTTTGCGAAAATTTGATTGTTTTTTTTTTTGTTTTGTTTTTAGAGAGCTTTCTGTATAGCAATTTCAAACGGTATAAAAATGAAATATATTTTTATTGAAAATTTATCGCCCGAACTCTACTACAACGCATACATAAATAATGTACAATATTAACACTTGAAAATTAAAATTAAATGAAAAGTGTTTTTCATTCATTTCCATTGGTCTGTGATAAGTGTTTGTCAAGCTAATAAAATATTTTGTTTTATTTTTTGTTTTTTTTTCTTGGATAAAATAAAATAAAGTTTTTGGATAAAATAAAAATTAAATTTTGTCATTAAATTCCAAACAAAGTTAAGTGCGCGGTTTCAGTTTCAATTTAAATTTAACAAAAAAAAAAAAAATAATAATAATAAAATAGTCCAAAAAAAAAAAACACAAAAACTACCCAACTTCCAAGCAAACATCAACTAAAACCCGAAAAGCAAATAAAAACAAGCGCAGAGACACAACTGTAGAAAAAGTTGTATAAATATTTTGATAAATACAAACTAGAATATGAATTGAAAATAAATATGTAAATTGTCCCTTAAAAAATACAGAGAGAGAGAGAGAGAGTGAGTGAGTGAGAGAGAAAGAGAGAGAGAGAGAGAAAGAGAGAGGCAGAGGGAGACAGAGAGGAAGTTAAGGAAATATATGCACAAGAGTTGGCAGCTAAACTGAAAGCAGGGAAAGCGGAAAAAGCATAAGGCAGCGAAGAGGTGAAGCGCGTTAGAAAAATTTTTAAAACTCAAAACGACCGCAAACATACATAAAATATAAAAGAATTTTGTTCACGTATTTAATTGACTGACGAGCGCATTCATGTTTATGGTGAACATTGGCGAATTGTTGTTGTTGCGCTTTTTATTGAAAGCATAATTTAAACGGGAATTAAAACGGCATAATACACGCAGAGACATACACATAACACGCGTGCATAAATAATAATTTATTGGATTCGATGCGAACATTAACCACTTTTGAAAACCACACAAAATAAAATATAAATAATGCCTATGTAAACACATCCAGCAACAACAACAACAACAACAACAACAGCAGCACAAAAACAACACATCCTATGTGGGCATATTGATGATAAATGCTTATGTTTATATGTGTACACATACACATACACATATGGCCAAACAAAACTCAACACATACGCTGAATAATTAAACGAACGTTGTGTGAAAAACTTTTCTGTGCAGCCATCAAAATCATCATCAGCATCAAAATCATCATCATCATCACCATCGTCGTCGTCGTCGTCGTCGCCGGTGTCGTCGTCATCATCAGGCCATCAAAGCAATACCGATCTAACTACCACCTACCTGCACCTATTTGGAGTCACTAGTAGTGTGTTTTATTTTCTATACAGCGGTGATAAATATACGTCGCCTATGTGATATGCGCTTATAAACACAAACTGACCGCAAAACATTATAAGCAACAACAACAACAACAACAACCGAAAAATAGCAAAAAAAAAAACAAAAACAAAAAATAAGAAAACTAAACATAAGAACCAAAAAAAAAAAAAAAAAAAAAACAAAATAAATAAAAAACACATGAAAGCGTAAACCTAAACTGAAATCATTTTGTATGTTCGTATAGAGAAAAGGAAGAAGAGTATAGTAGTCTCTGGATTGCTTATATTGCATTGAAAACATTATTAAAGGGAACCGTCTATCAGAGAAGCAATTGCAAAAATGTTGGCAATGCCCACACTCATGATGCCAGCCACAGCACAAATGACGCTTAGCAGTCAACCACTGTCAGTTGGTACCCCACATGCTAAACCGTATGAAACTAAATTGTTGGCCATACACCAGACCCATATAACTCAGCAGCAGCAGCAGCAGCAGCAACAGCAGCAACAACAAGTAACGCACCAGCAAAATAATACAAATAAACAGCAGCAGCAGCAACAAATGTCGGCCAATCAACAGCAGCAACAACAGCAGCAGCAGCAACAGGCGGCTCAACAGCAAGTGCATCAACAACAACAACAACAAGCTCAACAACAACAACAACATCATCAGCAGCAACAAGCTGCGGCCGCCGCAGCAGCAGCGGCCTGCATTGCTCAACAGCAAGCGGTAGCCGTGGCTGCTGCAGCTGCCCAACAGCAGCAACAATATCAAATTCACTCCCAACAGCAATCACCACAGCAGGCTTTGAGTGCCTCGCCGAAGCAAGGTAAGTTTCATTTCAATGCATACAATATTCACTCACTTCATCGGTCCACGCGGTAACCCAGTGATGGACTATCGTCACTATTACTCAAATGATGATGATAATAATAATAATAATAATGATGATGATGATGATGATGATGATGATGATGATGATGATAGTACAAGCGTTAATAATAATGATTATGTTTAACGATGTTGATGAAAATTTGTTTGATGTACGTAGAATATTGCTGATGAAGTATACTTGTCCTACATATATATGTAAAGGGACACACAGACAGACAGACAGATATACAGAAAAATAGCGAAATAGACGGGCAGACACACCACTAGCGATTTTATATGGTTTTGTGGCTTAAAGAAAAATGTTTCCTATAAACGCAAATGAACTGCACCAGCAATAGACTTTCGTATGCCCGTACATATGCATATATGAGTATGTTTGTAAAACTAAAAAATCCTCATTAACTTGATATGTTGCCATATCAGCCACAAACTGACTGACTGACTGTAATAATGTTTTAAATTTCAATTTAAATTCAACATGGGATTATATTGCGTACCACACATACGCATACATACGCACGCACACACACACACACACACACACCACACGGGAATTCATAAAAAATAATGAGATAATCAACACTTTATCAAATATTTTCACTATAATCCGAAAAGTTGTGTGTGTGTACGTAGGTGTGTGTGTGTGTACGTAGGTGTGTGTGTGTGTATGTAGTATCTAGTATGATATTTTTCAACTGAATAAAAATACACATCATGTCAACAAATAAATTATATTTTTAATGATGACATAGATGTGAAGGTAAAGAAAAAGCGCGAGAGAGTGGCCGTGAGAGGATGCGAAGAGCGGAAAGAGTAAAGACACGTGAGGAAGATCATATTTTATTATGTACGTATTGCGTGGATAGTCAGATATTCATTGATATAATGACTTCAAAGGCTTATACTACAATAAAATTTTAAATATCTTCACGTTTCATGCTTTCCGCTTATTAAACATAAATGTTTCTGCTGCCGCCATGCATTCCTTCTCTTTATTGCCAGTCAATTGAAAAATAATCAATTTCCTTGCATTCCAGAGAAAAAGAAAAAAAAAAGAAAAAAATGAAAAACAAAAACCAAAGACTGAAAAGGATACTTTTACCTACTACTACTACTACCCATAATCTTTTGTTAATCAGTAATTTAATTAAGCAATTACTTGACAGCAATGATTAGCATTTGCTTTCTGTAAAACAATAAAAAGTAATTGTCTTACAAATTTGTGTGAAAATCACTGAAATGTAAAAAAGAATTTTTTTTTTTTTCTTTCTTTTTAAATTCAAAAGAAATTTATCAAGTTTTTTACTCATCTTATGTGCAAACAAGCAAGAAAATCATCCACAATGTAATGCTTATCTGCTTCTTACCGTTTTAGCAAATAAATGCCCAATAAGAAGGTGATATGTGTTTTAACTTAACCCTTAGAGTTGTGATCAGTTTGCTTAGAACTTTTGGATGGTTTTTCTATCAATAGGTCGATTAAGACCATATTTCGGACCCTATAAAATGTCTTCGAGTTGAATTTGAAATCCCGCAGATTTTATTCATGATAATAATTTAAAAATTTCCGTTCGTTACTTTTTGGGCAAATCACGCCCATTTTCATTTACAAAAATTTCAAACAAATGCCGGATGGGCGTATGTAGGAGATTCGTGCTTTATTGCATCTGTCTTTGAAAATAAACTACGATTTTTTGCTTTCTTTTTGCAGTTTGCATTATATTTTTAAGCAAGTGAGGAGGGACGGATTCTGTCCGTATTCAAAGTTAATCTTTGAATCTGGTATAAAAATTTGTGAGTCGAGATTATGTTTCTCGATTAAGAAAATACCACACCAATCAAGAATTTATAGACATAACGGGGCGTTTAATTAACTCGTCTTTATAGCTTTCATCTTACTTTTTGTCCGATAGATCAAATTGGTAGGAAGTGTCGAAAGAGAAAGAATGAGGGAGAGAGGCCAAAGCTTTGCGAAGAGAGGCCTCACAAGCGCTTAATGCTATGCCTTTCGCGACAGCTTAAGCTCTACCATTATGAGATGTGAACTCGCGAACTGGGACTGGGGGCCGCGATTCTTACCTACTCGCCTACTTATGCGGTTTACACTTAATATCGTTTTAAAATTTGAAATAGTTGTGAAACAATAACTTTAGATTGTTGGACTCTTTAATGCTTTAACATCTTGTAAGCGACCCACTGATGCCATTGAAACATAATTCGTGAATGTAGGCCAAATATGGCTAAAGCAAAATGGGACTTTGTATGTCGCGGTTGCGTACACACAATCTGAATTTATTATTATTTTTTTTTTTTTTGGGACCCTTTACTTTAAGAATTCATGTGCCACACTTCGTACATCAATATCCGATTCCGGTAGTAAGTTATTAATTAATAAAAGAAAGTACTTAAGTGAAGTACCTCTCAAGCGCTATTTCAACTATTACGTGGCAATACGTGGTCTTATTAATAGAAGCGTTTTGCTTAATTCATATTTTAATTTCGGATACGCTCTAAGAGGACATAATTGGCAAGGCCTTAACTTTCTTTACAAGTTTCTGTTATTTTGAGAATTCAAAGCACTGACGTCCACCTGAACGGATGTGACGACACTATATCGAGTCAGATAAAAGATAAATATTTTTCGAAAAATCTTTTAAGCATTTTCTGAGAGTGCTACAAACAGGATAAGAAGTTCAGTAAACCAACAATAGTGTAAAATATTTCTTTTCACTTATATTCTGATAGGATTATGAATTTTCTAGTTTTTTTCGCCCAACACGTGTTACACTTAATACATAAACGTCTAGTTAAGATTGATTGATGAGCGAACCGTAAGTGTTTTATTTCTGAGAAAAAGTGTTGAATTACGATAAAAATAAATTAAATTTGTTCGTTATGTTTGAGCAAAATTTACATCAGAGATTATGTAGATAACGTAGAGATAACTTTTTCTAGTCCCTTATAGTTGAGGCAAAAATGGCGAAATGTGTTTTTGATATGTTGGTGAAGCGTATCTAATCAGTTAACTATGTCGATCCCTTTAGCGATATGCTCGAACACTGATCAAACGAAGAGCACGAATAATCGTCTTGAAAAACTGACAAAATTATTTTCTAAAACGCATTATTTTGGCTAATAGAAAGATATTCATAATGACAAAATTTTGACGAGGAAGTCCTACAAGGACGGATGTTATACCGGCATAGATGGTGAACGAATTCATCGCATATAGTTTTTGTAAGTTTCAATCAAAAAAAAGAAGAAAAATTCATTTGTACATTACCTTTTCTATATAATCCGAAAGATAGCTCGGCGGGTGATGCAGAGAATGCCAAACACGCACATTTAACGCACCATATTTGGAGGAAGGGATGACACGACTGCAGTTAAAGTCAAATCTAAAAGAGAAAAATATCAATAAATAACAACTGGGAGTGATCGCGTGAGTGATCGAGTGAGCAAAGTAAGAGTAAGCAACAAGTCAATGATCGTGCGTTCAAAACTCTACTGCGGTAGAGTTTTCAACAAAGACGATAGCGTTAGACTTTGGTCTTAGAATTTATCATAATAATGATAGGATAGAAATTTTAACTCTTAATTAGTTCACTTAAAAATTTATAAATTAAAAAAAAAGGCAAAAATTCACGTAAGTGTTAAAAGAGTTGTTTTTTTTTAAAAAAATAACGTCAACTAAAACTCATTTTTTTTTTCGATTAAAAATTGGTCAAAAAGCGTTGAGGCAATTTGCTATATCAGGTTTAACGCTCGAAATGGAAAGCGGGGAATAGCGAAAGAAATGCAAAAAATGCTATCGCATTATATTTGATGCCGGTCCAAAATTTTTCTAAAAGTTATTTGGAGCTCCAGGCTTGGTAGCTTGAAAGCTTTTATACCCTAAACCGCTTGTGCTATAGTGCAATGTCAAGTTTGTGTGGGTTTGTTTATGATGCAAAAGTATTGGGGAGAGAGCCACCTTTTAGTCTATCGATCGATTCAGAAAGTGACTCTATGATCTAAGTCTGTCTGTGTCTATCGGAAATATTGTTATATAAATAATTGTAAGATGGTGTAGGGTGTCTAATGATGGGCTACAATTGTTTTTGTTTTTTTTTTTAATAATTTCAAAATCGAATCGTTATTAAAACGTTACCTTCGTCCTCAAAATTATAGAATCAACGTCGCTTAAAAGATCAAAGGCGGAAATCTAATGGTTATCCACAATTGACTAACGAAATCGATGTACATTTTCTTAAATTAAGTAAGAAGCCATTCGTTTTAGTTTTCCGAATTTAAAGCGTGTCTTTTAAGAACAAATTTTTTTTGTTTTTTTGTTTTTTTTGTACAAACATTTTTTATTGCACTTTGTCGTCGTTGTTTTCAGTAAACTGTGGAAAAATGAATTCTTTCGTCTTATTCTCTTTACTTTCCATTGGAAATTGTAACGTAATTTCTTTTTCCATATTCGAAAGCTAACTGGTTTCCAGTTTTTTTTTTTTTTCTTTTTTGTTTTCTTAAGCTTAAGGACATTGACTGATGCTGTTATGTCGTCATGTTAACAAGATTGAAAGAAAACAAGTTTGTATTGTGTACATAAGAAAACATGTACATAATGACATATCTGTATACATAGCCATGAATCAATGTGTGTACGTGTGTTGGCTTGGATATGCGTTTGCGACTGCTTTTGGCATTTGTTATCAGCGATTTAGTGCATCTTGAAATACAAATATGTGACATTTTTTTCTAGATCGATTCTATTGTTATTATTATTGTTGTTATTTTCTTCTATTTTATACACAAACAACCGAGTTTA
>KK502467.1:44213-57229 GCA_000688735.1 Glossina austeni | reverse complement strand
TTTCTTTCGTTTTTGTTTTCTATGTTACAGGCATGGACTGAGCTTTTCCTTGCCTCGATTCTTACTTAATGCCATTACTGTTGCCATTGCTGCCGCTGATGGCAATAATAATGATGATAATGATGAGGATGGCGATAGTAATGTTTTGTCGTCACAATAGTGTTTCTCTCCTATTTTGGTTCGTTTTAGTACGGGGTATACCTTTTCTTTTTTCTTTTTTTTTTTTTTTTTTTTTTTTTTTTTTTTTTTTTTTTTTTTTTCTTTTTTTGTTCATTTATTATATATATCCGTCCGTTTGCATTCGAACACTCTCTGGCTCTCTTTGTTAATATTTCTTTTATATTGATTCCGTAACTCATGCATATTGTACACTATGCCACAACTGGTTAGTGTACTTGTAATAAATTGTTATTATCACTTTCCTGCAGTGTATCGTCTGCATGAAGATTTATTACAGTTATTATAACGGATTGCAATTCAATAATTTTTATTTTCATTTATTTTGTACTTTTATAGACATTTTATGCAAATTCATTTTAAAAATAAAAACTCTTTCAAGTTCAAAAAATCCTCAAAACATCCTTTTCACAGCAAAATGTGAAACACTTCAAAAAAAAAAATGTGTACACATCTGGACTTGAAAATATTAATCTATAATACATGATAATTATTTATATCAGTCATGCTTACAGAATCAGCGATAAGAAGGAAATAAGGAATTTTCGATAATTGGGCTCAGCACTTTGCAGATATCCTACAATGTGCACACGTCTGTCCTTATCATCCGAGAATTTGATTAACAACGCTATATAGTGCAGCGCCCATCTCCTATAATTTCGGTTCATATGAAGCGAATTCGTGTAGTGTGGCTGAAAAATTGTGAACCGATGTTACGATTTTGTTACGTTTTAATTCCAATAATTGAAATTTCATGCGATATCTTTATTTTTGCGAACGAGAGAATGTTTACCACGCGCACTACGCAGTTGGGAGGACAGACAGGCGGACCGACAAATATGCTTAGGTGCATTACACATTTGAAATTGGCCAAAGATATATATATAAATATATATGTATATATATATAAATATTTTATGGGGTTTTTGAAGTTTGCTTCTACGCGTTATAAAGGTATTGAAAAAAAAAGTTACATTTTGATACATAATAATATTGGGTAGACAATGACAATTTTTGTAATTTTTGCACAGGTGCTACAGCATCGCCCATAAAGTATGCACACACACAGTTTTGTAAAATTATCTCTGCTGTAGTTTATGAAAAATAAGCCAAAAAACAATTTTTAATTCCGTTTGAGAGGAAGAAGTGTTCTGAGTTTACGTGGCTCTGTAGACGTGTCTCTCAACCGATTTTTCACACAGCAAGGAGAACGTTTAGCACACCCATTATATGTTTAAATCAATTAAGAATTTAATGCTGATCAAGATACCTAGTGGGGTCTCTACTGGGGAAGCTTCCTTCTATTCATTGCAGACGTTTTGTCAAAATTACTATATCTCTCAACTTTCGGTGATGAGTGTCAAACTGTACCCCACGCGTTTTTAAAATAGTTATTCGATATTGCTGCAGCAATTAAGCGAACTTGTTTGTGCAAATTTAGTGAACGGGATGCATAAACCCAATAGGCTTCGAGAAGATCATTTTTTAAAACAGCGACAGTCAAAATGTCGTTTTGAAACATCTTTAATATGAAGCACGAAGTGCAAGCTTTTTCGTTTTACTTGCGCGCCAAGATAAGGGAGGAGAAATCTCTTATATCCTACGTATAAGAAACCTGTTCAAACCTGTTTTACTATTAATCCTGTTGGCTTTAAAGTAATCTATAAAAATCGCAAAGAACGTCGTCTGCATTGATTCGGTTTGATTTGTATATCAAATTCTAAGTTGGCTTTAATGATGAGTATTTGAGGTAAGGTTTACATTGAAATCTACCAAACCTGTTGATCTTCTAATCATAATCATGCTCTTCCTGTAGTGCTTTTTAGTTTTTCGCAATTAACGCGTTTGGACTAAATTTCGATTTATTAGATTAGCTTTTGCAGCAGCGGCGATTCTAAAAGTAAGTGGACTCTTGGATAGACAGATAGAGAGCTATAGCGATTCGCAGTCCTTCGGCAGCCAAAAGAATATTTTGCTCCTTTTCTCTTGTTGATATCTCGGATATTTATGGGGATCTAAGTCATGAAATGATGCCAACTAAGTTGTGGCGAACGTGGAAAATGAAAAATACTTTCGTGGCAGGAAAACTTAACATTTGCCAGATTATGTGCATATTGATAATGACTTGGTGGTAAATTAGATGCCGTCATTCATGTGTCACATTAACATCTAGTCGTTTTTGTTAACCTAAACGTTCCAGAGACACTAACGATTTCAATCGTTTTGAAGGATAGACAGCTAAACGACTACAATAAGAGCAAATGTTGATATTCTTTAAGCTAATATTTAATGTCGAACGATTAGCTTTTTAGCGAGTTAACGAACAAAAGAAATCTATAACAATTTCTAAAGACTTGAACAGTACGTTGAATGCGTTGTTGTTGTTGTAAGAGGGGCTGGCTGGCAAAAACGTATAACATAATGCACTCCACACATTCGTCTTGTATTATATATTGTATTAGTTAACTAAATATGTAAAATTCTTAGTCTCGTCAAGCGTAAAAAGTTCCGTCTGCTGAACATATGTTAATATCTGACCGAAGTATGAATGCTTACGTATTTAAGTACACACATAACACCACCTTAGACAACCACCAACATATACAATTAAACCACTTTGCCAGCCAAGTAGTATAAGAAGCAAAACAAAGAACTAACAAAGTTGAAGAGAAAGAGAAAGTAGGCGAGAGATAAGACGATTTATATTAAACCGGAAGACCGTTAGTTAGTTAGTATAAAATTATTACTATTTGTATGTGTGGTTGCTGTTGTCGTTGTTGTTGTTGTTGTTGGGTAGTTATTATTAAGTGATCCACTCACAAAAGCCTGGTGTGTGTGTGTGTACACGTAAATTTTTAAATATACATATGTACGATGGTATATGCAGATGGATGGATGAGATATTGTTGTGTACATTTGCATTCTAGTTGGTTTTATGGTTATAAACTCCACTTTAATGTTTTAAGAGGCTCAACTACATACAACAGCCTAGACTCGAGACCGAGATGAATATGCATAATAACAAAAGAGGACCTAAACAAAAAGTAATAAAAAATAACTATGACTACAACAATTTAAATTTTGTTTTTTTTTTTTTTCTTTTTTTATGCTTTCTTTTAATAAAGGATGACGAGGGATTTCATAAAAAAAAAAAAAAAAAAAAAAAAAAAAAAAAAAGACAAAATAAACAAAGGAGAAAGTCGGTGAAGCTTTATTATCTCATCATAACGATTCAGAACCGGTTAGGTATATGTGCGGTTGTAGCTCTTTATCCTAAAACCCACATTCAACATTTATCAAAATACCAAAAAAAAAAAAAAAAAGAAAAAAAAATAAATAAATAAATAGAAAAATAAAAAGAAAAGCAAAAGACTAAAACAAACCGACGTATTTTATCTGCAATAAATACTTCGGCAAGTAAGCATTTAGCTCTGACTCAGGCTAAATGGACAGAGAGATATTTAAATCGATTTGATCCGGTATGAAGATATTTCAGTTATTCTTTGTGGCTGCAAACGTCTCCATCAAATTCGTATGCCCTGCATTGTCATTAACAGTAATAAAATATTTAAACAAATAAACTTTTCTTTATGCTTATTATCATATTTACGGTTAAATTTAGGGTCACGATAAAAACTTTATGTTTATTGTTAAACTTTATACAAGAATTAGTAGCGGTAGACAATAGTCAGAATGGATGGATAGACGGATGGCTGCACAAACATGACTGCTTAATGGCGAGTTGTATAACTGCAGGTTAAGCTATACTTGGCTACGATCATCGGTTTGCTATTGTTTAAGCTTGAATTAATTTCTTATTTGTTTTCACAATGCTTGATGAAAATAGTTAGGATTTTTGAATTTCAATGTGGTAACGCCGGCAAAGGCTTCTTGGGTAAATCAAACCTTATATTGAACTTTAAGTTTACAAGTTGTACATGATATTTCTTTAATTACACGAAAGTGATTGCGAAGTTCTTTTATCAATTTATAAAAGACATTAAGAAAATAGCGTTCGTCTGCGGGTCTAAATATCATCAAAATCATTAAAATCTTGCAAAAACTGCAAGGTGGAGATTGAACACAAAGGCACAGGAAGGACAGACAAGGTAAGATCGATTCAGCAAGTGATTGTGAATAAAAGATGGCTCCGTGTGAGCGTTGTGTGCACCCTTAATATAGCTTAATATAGCCTTGTGCCACAAATGGTGCACTTGTAGGAGGACATATTTAACAAGTAACGGATTTTAGTTTGCCTCACTTTATTGCCAAGCTAACAAGTTTCTGACCACCCCGTCTTTCCATTCTACGTTTAAAATTTTCTATTAAACAAGGCGGCTGTAAATGTAAAAAAATTTTGATAAAGTCAATTATTGTAAGCCTTCGTACAGAAGTGAATGAGACAACAAAAGAAAAATGTAGTCAATGATTATTTTTAGGACACTGTAGTCAAGATCATTGGATTTAAGAAATTTTAAAGAAGAAATTTTAAGATTTATTGGATCTAAGAAAATATTCTTATGCTTGCCTTGACATTCGAAATTATAACTAAGTAGAAGTAGGCGTTTCTTTAATAAGATCACTTTCGACACTCTACTTATATGAACACTATGAACTGTAAAATTGTTTACTATCTGCTCACCCTCTTTATCTTCTGAATGTGTCTAATTCTTTTTCGGTTAAGTATGTTTTTACATATAATGATTTACTTATTGATTTAATGAATCAAGCAATAAAAGTCGCTTTCATAGCCTTAAAAAATATTGAAAATAACTGAATTTGCCGTTGAATAGCTCGATGACCTTAGCACGATGTATAAATGGGAACGATTGTGATAAATATATGCATGTCATTATGCATATACTATATATATATATATATTATAAATATATATATATGTGTATATATATATATATATATATAAAAATAAATTAGTGTATATATGTATATATATAGTTACAATTCTTATATATAAAAATTATAAAATGGATGCTTGTACGTACAAATGTAGTTGCATTCCATTGCAAAAAGAAATATGTAAATGTATGTGTGTAAGTGTATAAAAATTGTTTAATAATGAAAGAACATAAAGAAGTTTCAGGGAAATTCTTAAGAAAATGAAACACAATTCCATTAAGAGGATCGTCGAAAAAAGAAAAGCAATTTTCATAAATAACGAAAAGCAAAAAAACTTAAACAAAAAAATAAATAAAAAATAAGAAGAAAAAAATAAAAGTTTTTTGTGCCAAAATATAAAAATTTAACGAGAACAAAACATAATGGCAGCAAAACAAATGTAAATCAACTGACACTGGTTTAAGAGATGCTCGCACAACAAAAATATTCGTTATATACAAATATATATATATATACGTTCATGCATACAAATGTATGTTTAATAGTTAAAAAGAAAAAAAATGGACATTTATATACATAAAGCAAATGCCCAAAAGGCGAATGCGACAAGCGAATAAACGTGGAAATGTTGCTATACCCGTAAACTGGCCCTAGTCTCGGCATTGATGGGGATTTTAACACAAGCACAAGAAAGACGCTATGGTATGAAAGGAAGCACTGGCAAAAATGAATGAAATGAAAGCAACTGCTGAGACGCCAACTAACGTCACCAGCATTCAAAAGGACCGCAAAGCTAAATGCAAGCATAAATGAATGCGAGAAAAGTGAAATAAATGCAGGGTCGGGGCTAAATCAACGGAAATAACACAGTGACTGACCCTTCGGTTTACATATATATATATATATATATATAAATATATGTAACGATATATATATAAATAAGTATACATAACAGATATGTCTGCTTATATACATATTTAGATGAAATCGCACACATGGATAATCAAATTTTTCTATTTTTTTTTTTGTTTTTTTTTTTTTTGGAAAACGAAAGAGAAAAGGCGGTAAACCATAACAAAAGACCGAAGGGAGCAACGACAAGTTTGAGCCAAAAGGATGAAAGTGAGTATTGGATTAGAAAGAAAATGGAAAACGAAACGTGGTATATGCACACTCTTACTCATATACCCTTGAAACTTACACACTTTAACGCATTGTATATAATGCACAAGAACATGAAAAGACTATCCGTAGAATGACTAGAGCTAGCAAAAGGAAAACAACCGAACAACCGAACAACCGAACAACAGTAAGTAAACAGTCAGTCAGTCGTCAGTCAGTCAGTCAGTCAGTCAGTCAGTCAGTCAGCAATAAACCATGTCCTTGCACGAATTTGTATAATGGAAAATAAGCACAATAACTATCAACAATGCTTAACGTATACTCCTCATACATACTTATTTACGTACGTTTACGTATTCATGTGTATGTCTGTGTGTTAATGTGTGTTTATCAGGCAAAGAGATATGGCCTTTCTGATGCACATAAATATGAACACATTCTAAAGAAAAATCATCTGAGACCCATTTGACAAATACGTATACAAGGGAGGTAGAGCGAGATACAGAGAGACAGAAAGAGAGTACCTCAGCTACGTGTTGTTTAACGTCGTCATGCATGCAAAGGCATATATATATATATATATATATATCATGGTTATGGTGGAGCTGCACTATACTACATTTTTCTGTGCTTTCTTTTGCGATATTATCACATGGTCCTCCTAGTCGAAAATATGTAAGAGTCCTATGACCTCAACTAAATAAAAAGTCATAAAAAAAGAGGGAAACAGATGAAATCAATGAGTATAGCTTGACACTTTACCAGTAAACATTTAATGGTTTGCTGTAAGCAATATGTCCTTCAAAGCTAATATTCTAGTCTTGAAGATAACATTTGATCTGAATAGCTGCTGCTTAAGCGTTTTATATTGGCGCGTTACTTAAAGCAAGTGCAGAGTAAATATTTATTTTAAATAAAATGAATGGTAGATCTTGCTGGCTGGCTTGTGACAATTAACCGAAAGGTCTTAAAATTCCGAATGTGGCTTTTCGCATACATTTGATTTCAGATTTTTGACTTTGGTAAAGCAACCGTTGCGTTTAGAAGCAGAAGAAGTTTTCGAACAAATGAATTTACATAGGACCCAAAACTCAAATAGAAAAATTGAGCATTTTTTAGTAGTGTAAACTGCTTGGCCTCTTGACTTCCTCAGGAACAAAGTCTTTCGAAATTTTAGGAAAATTAAAAAGGCACATCTACGTTGGTTCTCCTTTTCAGGTTCTCCTTAGCATCGTAGTAATATGAGGATGACAAAAGATGATCTACTTGGTTATCATTTAATATTTACAAGCTATGTTTTCAGCGTCTGCTTGCTAACCGCAGCATCATCACGGTTCTCGTAATTTTGTTGCATGTCTTAGGTTAACGTATAGTTTGTTAACTGTTGTCTGTCTTTAGGCCTCTTAGTCGATGGTGAAGGGTGCGCACTTGTAGTGCTGCCTCAATACTAACACTGCTTTAGTGCCGTACTTCGGAGTTATTTTCTGCCCCTGTAATGTCGCAATAATGTCGAAAAAGATCACATGGCTTAGGAATTAAATTGTCGTCAGTTAGGAAATTGAACTCATATGAGTATTGCATTGTAGTCTTGCTTATCTCTTTACCTATGTAATGCCCACATTTTTAAGATGAATGCTATTAATATACAATATATTTTTGCATACATTTTTTTTTTAATATATATTCAGTATAATAAATTAGCCCTTTCTTGATGGCTCGTTTCAGTTACTAAGCTTAGTCTCGTATTATTTATGAAAGCACAGAAAATCTGGTGGTTAGTTGATCTGCATTGAAATAAAACACAGTTTTCGTATTAAAAATTTTAAGAATATATAAATGACGTCAGAAAAAAAGGGGGAAATAAAATTTGAAAAATTTTTATCGGTTCAATTTGTCGAGATACGATTATTGGTGCGAAACCTATTAGAGATATTTTTCCGTTCACTAACACTTTTTCAAATTCCAGATACCGCGATCAGCCCTTTTTGCAAATATCTTATTAGGTGGCATTAGGTGCAAAATCGAATTCGATTTTTAATTTGATTCTTCTATCGTTTTCGGACCCTTTCTAAACGCTATTCGTTTGTTTAATCATTTCTAGTCATTCTTAAAACGCATTTTTCGAAGCGATCTAATCATGTTCGTTTTGTCTCTCTTCAATATTTTGTTGTTGGTATCATCTACTTGGGCTACTATTAAAAATTATTGTCAACCTATAGCGGCAGATATCGTCCTTTAAGTTCTACCAAAATATTCACAATGGTTGTCGAATAAGTTTCTCATCCTGACAGGCTTATAATATAAAAATGTTGGATTTTTTTTCACTGCAGCTGTTTAGGCAGCGAGAAAATTAAGAATTCGCATCAAGGCCTTATTTTTAATTATTTTTTAGAAAACTTACTAACCGAAAATTTTCAATTTGTTTCCAGAAAAAAAAAAAGAAAGCGATACTTGTAGTGGTTTAGTAATGTCAGTTAAAGGTTAACACTACGATATTTTTGCATTTTGCTTTTTGACCATCGTTGAATATCCCAAATCCAATTTCCTATCACAAATCGTGGTCGATTGCTCTTTAGTACTTTTCTTCTTCTTTTTTTTTTTATATTTTCGTACCCTTTTATTTTTGTTGTTGGTTCGAAAATTCTCACCAATTTTGATTTTTCTTTCTAAAGCCAATTCAGTTTCTCCGTGTAAGCGTACACATATGTGTGTGTGTGCGCCTAAGTGTGTAGCTTTTCTTACTAAAGTCAGCGTACAATTTTCATGACTTTTTAAACTGCCACGTTGGATGTTAGTGTGTTTGTTTGTTTATGTGTGTGTGTGTATGTATGTATGAATGGTGGTTAAAGCGTAGCTTCGGATTTCCACCGATTTTTATATTGGTTGGTTTCAGTTTTCCTCACGATAAATACCACGAATGCATGGATGGATGTTGTTACACTTTGATTTTTTCTTTTTTTTCTCGTTTTCGTAGCATTGGTTTCTGGGGGTACACTTTTTCTTTTATAGCAATTTACCATTTATTCGTTTATTTGTTTATTATTGCAAAAGTTCTTCGTCGTTGCATTGCTTGTTAGTTAGTTCGGCCAATCATTGTTGTGCTTGTGTTGTACGTCGTTCTATTTTGTTGATTCTTTTTTTACCGTTAGTTCAATTTGCATTTTCAATTGGCTTTTCTGGTTGTTTTCCTATTTCTTCTTTTGTTTTGTTTTTTTATTTATTTTTTTTTTTTGTACTTTTGTTATGGCATTCAAAGTGCCATTGCATAAAATCCCATTAGCGCTCTTCTAAGATTTATGTAATACTGTTTGTTGTTGTTGTTGTTGTTGTGCCTCTCTTGGTTTTTTTTCCCTTTTTTTTCTTTTCTCTTGGTTTTGCTAATGTGTTTTTTTTTTTTTTGCTTCTTTGTTTCTTTCCCTTTTTGCTTTCAATTCGTTTTCAATTGCATAATTAATTATGACTTCGTATTGAAACAGTCATCAGCAATAGTAATGATTTTCACATCACTTGAGATTGATGGCACGTTACGGTGGTGGCGATGGTAGATTCTCTTTCTGAAGTAAATTATCATCAGGGGGGCGGGCGGCGACGATAGGTGTTCTCTCATGTCGAAGTAAATTATTGGACAAATTTATACAGGGAAATAAATAAATTAGCAAATGGAAATGAATTAAAATGGAAAATTATGCTATATGTATATATATATATATATATGCATAGTGGTAGGTATTGGAGCAGTAGCATGTGCATCTACGTTGCGGTCTTTAAACACATATATATTACATTTTTTTTTTTAATGCTATTCGCTTGGATTGATGGGAATTTCATCGTGCAACAGCACATTTTAAGCAAATTTATAGATCTGATGAGAATTTTTCTTTCATTAATTGCGATCACTTCAGTTGACAATAAATTCTTAAATAATCTCAGCATAAACTGTCAGTGGCAAGATATTAGCAGCATTAATTTATGATTTGCTTGGCAGTGTTCAATGTCTCTTAGATAACGCAGAACTTATCTTAAAAATGCTTAGCTTCAATTTTCAATCATCAAATTTATCGAATTGCTTTTCAAAACAATCTAAATTGGGTTGCGCAGAAATTCCAATTTTAATCTGCAGAAATTCCAATTGTTCCACTGTTCGACTGAGAGTACATGTGGTCTCATAAATTTGAAAAACAGTTTTCTCGTTTCATGCATGCAAAGTAGCGGACGTACTTTTGACATTTTTTTTGGTATCCCTTGCAACTTCATCTTTCTATTATTCAAAGTAATTCAACGGACTTTCCCAATTTTGTCTGCTGCAAACCCGTCTTCTGGGAATTTTCTACGTGCCTTCTCACGCATGTGTCTTTTGTACGGGCTCGTGTCAACGATCCAACTAAAAAGGTTCTGTTCGACTAAGAACAGCTGCCCTAATGTTTGATTCTTGCTTCGAAAACAATACAAGCATCGACGCTAAAACTATTGCGAATTGTAGACGAATGGAAGTAGCACTTCCGAAATTTAATATGGAATACATGTTGGAAACGACATGCTTGTGGTGATTCCGGGAATTATTGATCGGTTAATTATTATACATCTATATTTTATATTATACTTTTGCTTTAAGCACATATTTTAAAGGCTCCGCAAAATGGTCCCATGGGGAATAGAGAATATAAACAAACCAATAAAATGAAACTTTTCCGACTCTTATGGTGAATTTAGACCTTAAATTTTGTCGGCCAAAAGGTTTTGCTATTCAATACTTAACATCTAGGGGTGGTTATGGTGTATCCATCAGTCCACCATATGCGACTCTATAAGCCCTAGAATCATTATATACATATATATATATATATATATATATATATATATATATATATTTTATGTATATATATAAAAACCAATATATATATATATACACATATGCTTAGAGTAGAGTAGAGTAGAGTAGCCTTCCAATTGTGTTACATTTGAAAAGCAAATACATTTTTGCGACTATTACCAAAGAAATGCGAAATCTTAAAGATATTGAACACTTCAAGATATTTTGAGAAATTTACAATTTATATGATCTCTCTAAATATCAGATATCAATTATTTTATGATAATGGCGGCTACTCAATGCAAAGAGTAAAAATTTTGTTTTAGATGACTTTTGCTCATCGCATTCCTAAGCCACTCCATATACCAATCGAGTAAGTAAGAAACGCGACTACCGAGTGCGAGTTCAAAGCTCAATGCATTAGGCTTCGGCCGCTTCCTTATCTGTTTGCCTTTTTTCCAAGCGCCCTGCGGAGTCATGAACTAATCATTAGCTTTAAAATCAAGTATTTAATTAAAATCATTTACTGTCTGTAACGAACGGATAGATTTTAAATTAAAAATTCCCTTTTTTTTTTTTTTTAATTTTTTCCTCTTTATAAGAAACCACATACAAATATAATGTCATAAATTCGATTTTAATATCCTGACGGATATAATAGCTAAAGGAAGCTATAAAATATACATGTGTTCGCTTTGTGTTGTGCTACGCGTGAGCGTGTGTGCGTGCTGATGCTTTACACATAAAGCAGATGAGAACACGTATGCGATGTGCATGTTTACGTAACTATAGGTCTGTAGGTCACTAACACGCAAAAAAGCCATTAGTGCGAACAGGCCAACATTAGATGCATACAACGCTTACACTTGCAGACTGAGAATATATGAAATAAAACTTTCATTAAATCAGTACTCGTGTGTGTTCTCTCTTTCTTGCGCTCTTCTAATGCCTATCTCTGGTTTTACACAATATATAAATATATGTATATATATATATGTATATATATGTATATATAAATGCATATAAGCATATAATGTTTGTTTGTTTGTTTGTTTGCATGTAGATAGGAGCAGACAATTTCCCTTTTTTTCTCTCTCTCTCTCTCTCTCTCTTTCTCTTTCCCTTTCAATCTCACTCTCTCTCTCTCTCGCTCTCTCGCTCTTTTATGAAGGAAACACTCAAGCGTTTATATAAAGAATAACCAACAATAAAAAAAGAAAACATTCACAATTCTTTAGGAAAAATATATAATGATACAAAAACAACAATAATAATAATACCAAAAAAAAAAAAAAGAAGAAAAAAAAAAAAATACAATAAACTTCATCCCCATGTTTTGGTGGATATAATAGCAACAGCATCAACTGCTGCGTACAGTAACAACACCATTAACTACTTTGTAATAGATGAGGTAGTTGGTAGTTGATAGTAGTTGTAAAAGACAACAACAATAAATTATACATAAAACATGAGATAAATAAAACGAGAAAGCGTAAAATAACGGTAACCGTAATAGCAAAACGAAACTTCTTAAACGAACAACAGAAATAACATTTTTATTGTTGCAATATTACAAACAACTACTACTGATGCATAAAAACTAACCAAGCAATAAGTACTAAAGACAGCCATTACATACCTATAGAATGCGTAAAAAAAAAAAAAAAGAAATAAAAAAATGGGTTGCATCAGCTTTAGGTTGGTTTAAACAACTATTATGTGTTCGAATCTATGTTTATTTCTTTATATACCTCGCTAAGTGCCGACCTACTGGCTAACAACCTATTTAGATTTTTTGTTTTTGTGCTTTTTAGTGCATTTCGCAAAGAGAACATTGCAATGCAACGACGACAACGACAACGACAACGACAACGACAACGACAATGCATCGACACCAACACCAACACCAACACCACCATCGTCACCATTCAGGAAAAGTAATGAAGGAAAATAGCAACAGTGTTGCTTTGCTTTGCCGATGTTGTTATTAAACAACGACGAAGATGAGCGACTCTTGTGCATTTGCGAGATTGCATAGCATAATATATCT
>KK502467.1:0-13430 GCA_000688735.1 Glossina austeni | reverse complement strand
AAAAGAAAGAAAACACAAAAAAAAAAAAAAAAAAAAGCTTTGGACTATAGAGGTGAAAGTACATACATAGTCTTAAATTAGAATATGTTTTTATCAGTTTTAGTTAGTTATTAGTTAGTGATTTTCTCTTTGCGTTTTATACAAAAAGAAAAACACATTTTTTTGCTAACGTATTTATTATTAAATTATTATATAAATATTAATTTTCAGGGCTCTTTTTTTTTTTTAATAAAAATTAAATTTCTTTTTGCAAGATATGCTATTCTTCGAGATAACTAACATCTGTTGTTAGTCCTTTTTGTTAGCATACATATGCGATGCTGAAAAGAAAGCTGCTTCCAACAAACGGACCATTCTTGGTATCGTTAAAATAGTGCCCCGCCGCTCATGCAAACAATAAATCGCCAATCAAAGCAAATCCTATTCAAAATAGGGAAGTGGGTAGTGGGAAGCTTGGCGAACTCTAAATCCATTCTTTGGAAGCGGGTTGCAACAGAAAATAGCCGAGCATAGCTCCAATATATCGAGAGATAACGTGACACTTCTGCTTAACCAATCAGTCTGTGTCGGCAACTTTCCCCAGTTATGGTTTCGCTTGGATGAAGCAATTCACTATATTTTTTTTTACTATGACCAGTCACTCAAGACACGTTCCCTATTCGTACAACACGAACACGGTCAAAAAGGAAAGAACTAAGAGAAAGAAATAGGGAGGTGCCCAATAAGTAAGTGTTTACGTCTTTACCGGCTAAGCAATCACTATAACTACGAGGCAAGAACACTCTACCTCACACTTCCACTAATCAATGGCCACAGGCATTAATTTTTCAACTCGTGCCAAATCGCAGTTCTCTACCTCCCCACAGACTATACTATAAAGGGTCTGTTTTCACAACTCCTAACGATTGATTTGCATTTTAGTTTAGATTAAATGAAAGTAGAATTCGCTCAAGTCAGTCTTTTGTTGGCGCATAACTCAATGTGTTCCTAACTCTGCAAATGCATTTACCGATAAAAAGAAAGCGTTATACTACCATGAAGGCCAAGGTTTATACCGATGCTAGAGGCATTTTGTCCCTTCAACGCTACAACTCATTACTATGGACGCTTGGCTAACCCTCATGGAAGAAGTGCTTCTTCAACTCTATAAGAGGTACAACTAGACTTTGCTATTTTAATAAAGTCCTATTCACTTTGGAACGCAACGTAGCGTATATACATATTTTTAGTTCCCTAATACGAATGCATGATGACATCTACAATGTGTCTTGAAAATGCAGAAGCTATTCTTGCCTGAAACAAACGGGCGAAGCCCACTGGGTTAGCTTGAAGAAGAAGAAGGAGTATGGACATATGGCAGTCGCTTTGGTGCATAAGGCGAGAAGGGAAACGAGGTGTGAAATACTCTGATCTTTGCCTTATTTCGCTTTAGATTTTTCAGATTTTCGTCTTTTTGTTACGAACATATTTTGAATGGAAAAAGTTTCGAGTCTACAACCCAACCAAAAAAAAAGAAAAAATGGCGGCAATTGTAGAAGAAATAATTTCATATTGCATTTAATTTCATTCCGAATCCAAACACGAACTTTTTGAATCGCAATCCGTATTACAAGCATTTGCTGGAGAATTATTATATTACGGCAAAATGAAAAAGGATGTCAACTTTGCCTTTTCTATATAGTTTATAAACTAAGCCGTTCATTGCACACATTTTAAGTTAATTTAATTGCCTGTTGTAATGATAAAAACGCATCCTTTTCTCTGGAAATTGCAAAAGTTGTAGCGCATTTTAATTTTCAACTTTTCTCCTTTTTTGTTTCCGTATTGCCAATTATATTTAATGAATCCTTTACTCTGACAACATATATAAATATACGCTTGTTTGATACTTTGCCTCCCTCTGTGAGTGTCGGTGGCAGTGAGTAAGTAAGTAATTTAAATTGTGTTTACTCCCCTTTCATATTCAATAAAATGTATATATATTTTGTAGTTCAGAAATAAAGAAATGTCTATAAATAGTTATACTAAGGAGCGTATAGCACCACCATTGCGTACAGCAATGCATATAATAATTAGTTGTGAACTGAAAAACAACTGTATTACCATAAATGCAGTAAGACGAACGTAGGAAGTTTTATTATTCGCCCTAACACGAACTACTGGTACCACCTACACCTCCTCATCTTAGCAAGTCAATGTTATAGGCTAATGCGGACCGTCGTTTACCGATCGCGAGTACATTGCAGCAAATTTTTTATAAAATTTTTTACATATGCTAAGCTTTAACTTTTGAATGCCTGAGAGGGTTGACAACTGTTAAGGTAGTTGTCGTAGATTGATCAAAAATGTGCGTACTTTATGGCTGCCGATGTAAGTGTCTAGTTATGGAAGGACGTTCGTTCTAGGTTATCATGGGACGACCGTAGATAGAAATCACGTATAATTTGTGTTCGACTCGGTTTTAAATTATAAATAGGGTCAACAGTTTATTATCTCTGATGAGATCTCTTTCTGGTTTTTAACACGGAAGGACAAGTTTTGTACAGCTACACCTGTCATTATCGATACAGGGACGACCAATCTGTTAGTTGTGTTACTTAGTAACTTGAAAAAATCAACACATCTTACATGACGTAGGTACGCCTGACAGAAAACTTCTTATTTCAAATTAAGATGATGTTAATAAGTAAAGACTTCTTACCTGTGAAAAGACAACACCATCCTCACGCCATCCAATCCTATGGACATCTTGAAATTATCTGAAATATTAAAATAGTTAGATTAGCCATCGATTTTATCTTTTAAATTCTAATCCTAAAATTTATTTCTTTCCTTTCTCGCCTAATGTTTTAGGCAAAAAAAAAAAGCATCGGAAATTTTTACAGGGAAGTTGGCATCGAAAAATGGGCCAAATCAGTTGAAAGAGACGCCTACGGTATCAGTAAATTGAGAACACCTCTGCTTTTCAGGAGGAATAAAATATTGGTTTTTTGATCATTATTCATAAACTATAGCACAGAAACGTATAATTATTTAAAAGCATATTACATGGGCGGTGTTGTAGTAAATTTACCACGACTGCCCGATATTATAGATTCTCAAAATTTAATTTTTTTTTTCAATGCCTTTATAACGCCCAAACGCCCCATAAAATATGTAAATTCTGGGCCAGTTTCAAATTTTTAATCATGTCTGTCCGCAAATGTCTAGTATCTGTGGTAAACATTCTCCCACCCGCTTACAAACTTGGGGAAAAATTTGAAAGTGACCTAAACTTTTTCAAGGACACGCCTACCGTACCCACGTGCCTACGGATAACACTTTTGGTTTGTGTGATTTTTGCTCGTTACTCATACACTGCGACACAAATAAGATTGCAATACCCACACTCACCCACTATTATAGACTATGAAAATTTAGTTGTTTTCCCTTTTTTAGTCTTCCTTAAGATGATAATGGTGGCGGGTATGAAAGATTCGGTTAAATATTTTAATATCTTTTTCTAATTTTAGTTTTAAGAAGACGCCCTGATCTTTATCATATTTGCATATTATTTTTATTATTGTTGTATTTATGCTTTAACATTATATCGATTTTATTTTATATTTTAAATTTTATTTTAAAGTTCATTGCGGTATTTCGTGCCAATTTTCAAAATATATTTTTTATTTTTTACTAATAATTAAAAAAAATATTTTTATTAAAAAAAAAAAAAAAATTTAATAAACTATTTAATTTTTCGTTTGTTTGGTTTTTTAGGGATTGTCGGGTGGTGCGTGACCCTCAAACTTTAAAATCAAAAGGTTATGGCTTTGTGTCCTTTATTAAAAAATCTGTAAGTACAATATTTGTATTATGCGTAAAACGATTTCTATATCTTTATATTCCTCTATATTTGTGTTCTATATGTGAAGGAAGCGGAAAGTGCCATAACAGCTATGAACGGCCAATGGCTGGGATCACGCTCGATTCGAACGAATTGGGCTACCAGAAAACCGCCGGCGAGTAAAGGTATGTTTCTTCTTTTTTTCTTAAATCTTTAAAATCATAAGACAATCAAAAAATCAGTGAAAAGAGAGCAAATTATTATAAACTGCTGCCTACATTCAATTCTTTATCAAATAATGCTTATTGATAGGACATTGAATCTCTGAAATTTTGTCACACATGGTAATAATTAATCAAGTTAACGGGCGGGTTTTTTAGGTAACCAACCCTTCGTCCAAATTCCAGCACAGTCTAGCGAGGTCCTATTGATGGCTGCTGTCTTTAGTGGCTCGCCTGTTAAATGCTAACTGGCCCTACAGACAACAAGTGCTGCAGCCTTACAAATGATAATGTGTTCCTTATATCGGCAAAGGCCGTAAAAGACTTGTAGCCAGAGAAGCGTATTTCTGAACGTTAGTTTGAACTGACATACATGTCTGGCATCTGATAACGGTTTAAAGAAAAAATCTGGGTTTATAAGGTGTGGTGACTACAAGAGAAATTTCTCTTACGAGTCTTTTATACCCATCATACCCGCTTAATAGTGATCAATAATATGTTGACCATGTATGGGCTCTGGGTATTGCAACCGTTTCGATAAAAGAGGGAAGGTTTCCTCTTCTACGACATTGAGTAGGCATGACAATTTTTTCCGATTTGATGCAGACTCATAAATTTTTACTGTCATGTCTGTGGGTCGGTTTGTAAGCAAAAAATTTTTTGCATTTTTGAAAACAGAGATAGTCTCAGGTTATGTTGTACTTTGATCGTATCCTTTCATCCATCATCAGAGTTTCCAATTGTTTCATCAAATTTGAGCCGGTTTGATGATTTTTTTGGAACCAGGAGACAGAATTAGAATTTGATGCTGATCAAGAATATATATATAGTTTATGGGATCTCTGAAGTTGTGTTCGTTTTGACAAAACGATGGGCATAAGAATAGTGAGAATTCTTCATTATTTATTCGAAGCTGATCTTTTTTCATTACATTTTAACTGTAATTATATGCAATCACTCTCATAACTACACATACGTACGTGAAAATTTTAATACAGGCTCATTATTATTATTATTATTATTACGTCCATTTGTGTAAAAGCATTCTTTGCGTTTCCATTTTCGTTTTCGTTTTTTTTTTTTCATTCATTTTAATGTAAAAGATTTACCATTGGGCGTAAAGTAAAAAGTAAAAATAATTGAGTTAACAATCAGTGAAACTTCTTACAATCAATGTTATATCTTTCTTTATTGTTGTTATAAAGTATGATTATTTCATTGTTACTTTGTGTTGTTCTGTTTGGATTTTATTTTTATTTTCATTTTTTCAACACGAAACTATTATCATAAATGGAAAAGTAAAGCCCAACAATAATAATAGTAATAACAACAACAACTCAAAAGTGTTTAATATCAAGAAAACAAGTAAGAATATTACCGCAAGCCGTTAGGCGGACACCTTTAGATACCCTACACCACTTTGCCAAGTGCAAGTGTAATTTACTCCTTTTCGTAATTACACAGTAAAAGTACATGTGATTTTCAGGCAAAGATATACTTTTCAATAAAGCCCGTTTTTGTTGGAGGATGCCGAGAACATCACAAGACGTGAGGTCCAAACTTAGCAAAGTCAAGTTACTTCCCAAGGTTATTATTGTCATTCAGTTTCCGTGATAAAAAACTAAAAATAAATTTTCTCCCCAACTCAGGGTTTGCTTTTCATGGTAGTCCCTATATGGGGCCTAAATGAAAGATCCATTTTCTCTTTTAAATTACCGTTATCAACCGAATTTCACCATGAATTGAGGTTTTTTTTTCCATTCATGTTTCATAGGAAAGTTTATGTGAGAGCAGGTTCAAAAAAGTACCGACCCGACCGAAACTAATTTTCTTACAAATTCTAGTACTCGAGAAATTTCAAAAATTGTGATTTTTTGTCGTCTACTGTCCTTTCAATATAAGGAATCGCATGGAAATAGGTCGAAAAAGCAGCCCAAACTGAACCATTTTCAGTAGAGTTCGTCCTTGGGTCAAAGCACGTCAGTGTAGCAAATTTTATCAAATTATCTCACAAATTGTGTCCCATAGGTTGAACACAAAATGATTCTGCATTGATGGGTACAAAACCTTAAGTCCTTCTGCTTCTGTTACATGCGTTCGTGCAAGCTTAATGTACCCTGTACCTTTGATGTAGGGCATAAAAAGGAAAAGATAAAAAACGAAAACATTAACGAAATCTTTGCGTTCTCGTTTTATACCTACGTATAAGACGTATTACAACAGTAGTAGTTATAGGCCTGACGTATACGTTTCTGTATACGGTTTTTATTACTCATAACTTTTTTGCTCTCTCTGTAGGCCTTTAACATTTTTATTACATTTCTTTAGTTAATGGTTAATATTCATGCTTTTTTATAGATACTACATACGTATATATTATGGGATTTTGTCTTTTTTTTTAAACAATATTATTATCATCATAAAAATGCTTTTTATAGTTAAAACAAAAACGACGATATTCAGGCTGCTTTTTACGATCCTGTGTTATGTAAACAAATATAAATAAATGTGCGGCAAATATCTCAATGACGATGATGATCGGGGGTGCTTTTAATGTGCAATCCGGTATTTACCGAAATTTTGATAAGTCTTTTCCTTTTCAACTCCTCCTCCTCCTCCTTCTTTCGCATCACCTTTACTTTAATTTCAAGTAAACGAATTAGTCAGTAATTTGAATGAACTTTAAACTTCTTGTGCTTCTTGGAAATAATTAAAAGTTTCGCTTATAATGCCACCACCCCCCCACTTCAGTATGTAAATATGTAAAGTTGCACTTCGAAACGCAGACATAAAATGTTCAATAATAACATATTCTTAGTTACCTGTAGTCTGCGTCTCCCTAACATTCCTTAATGACGGCCGTTAATTTTTATTATCTTCTTATTTTCTTGCGGGCAAGGGAAGGCAATAAATTAACGAGAAGGCTACTAAGCAGAATTGTTTTTGGAAAGTAGAAATAGATTGCAACACAGAAGCCATTCCCACTAGACGCGGTTACCTAAGTCGGATAGGATTTTGTAACTATTAATTTTTGTCAGCTTGATAAGCATTTTAGTGAAAACGATTAATTTTTCATCAAAAATGGGCGAGTTTATCGATAGCACGCTTGGGATGGAGTGCCACTTGCAAATATATAAAAACTGCAAAATGTTTGGTTTATCGTTGACTAACATGGACTACATGGGCTGCAGTTACCTCGAAAAAAAGGTGAAAAATTATACGATGCAAAGTAGTGTGAGGTTCTTAATGGCCGACCTTTCCCCACCATAATGTTTTCACTTTTGGCTTACTTGGTATCAAAACTTTATCACTTTGCGATGCCTACGAAACCTGCCCTAACGATAAGCACGTGGGTTAGTTTTTCTTTTCCATCACTGAATATAAGCGCGATCACATGCACTTGTTTTTACAATTCGTGGTATTATCGTGTACCAAATTATATTATTAACTAAAGACTATTTCGCTCTTGGCTGGGCGTACGGTTTTGCCTGTGGTTCTCGGCCCTGTCCCATTTCGAATATTACGTCGTCACGACAATTGTTTTTTATCATTCTCTCCTCTCTCTGCACTCTTCGACACGGCCTTCCCCCTTCGACTATTAAATATATATATATTCATATATATTTATTTATTTATGCTACTTATACAGGAACTCAACTAAAAACAAATGACAATCGAGTTCAAATGACTCTTAAAATAAATCTTAAATTAATTACTATTAAAACTTAGTATGAGGCAAATAAAAAGGAAAAAAGAAAAAAAGGCATGTACACAATTAGCACAGAGCCACACCCACAACCGGTACAGGACTAAATTGCAAATGAACCCCTAAGGCATTTTTGCAAATGCGAATGTTTAGCGGAACTAAAAAAGCAAAGGACACGCATATCCGCATATATTTTTTCGCCAAGAAAAAGCTTGCACTTAACGTAAGTGTAAAACTATTCCATAGCTAAGTGATGGGAAGACTTTCCGGAATCTGCTTTCAAATCATTACTCCATAGCGTATGCAAATCAATTTAAGTGTAAAAGAGGAAAATTTGTTTATTATTAATTGCCAAAGCTCATGTCTCGTATGCATAAAATACAAACACATTTATTTTCATGAGTAGAGTGTGGAAGAAATTAAACAGTAATGGTGGGAGTATATATATATATATATATGGTTACAATAATACCTTTCGACTGAGAGTGTAATGAATTTTGCAATTTCTCTTTATTCTTAACATTTTTATTTTTTTTATAATTTATAATATCATGGCTCATAAAAAATTGTGTTAAACTTTTTATGATATTTTGCTATTAAGGCTTCACATTTGAGTTCCATTTAAACTCTTATTATAATCAATAAAATTTGAAATAAAAGCATTTTTCGTATTTGATATAATTTAACTGTTTTGTTAGGAATTGAGATTAGGTAGGGATTGTGGTTGCCTTGATGAAGCGTGACGTCTATAACGATTGGATAATAAAAAGAAAAGCAATAATATTTTACGCAATAATAATATGATGTAAATAAAGTTAATGAAAACTCCTTTTACAACAACTAAACATACAATGGGGATGGACGGAAGCACATTAAGTTTTTTCGTTACATTTCTCCAAAAATCAGAAATGCATGTCAATTACACAACCCACAGGTAAAAACTTTCCATCCGTCCGCATTGTCCGCAAGAGTAGCTGAATAAGTAAGCGTCGCTGCTGGCAAATTAGTATAAGCGACGTCAAATCTTAGTGCCGTACAGTTTACTTTGTTCGCAGCCGTAGTGAGTGATCAGTCGATCGGGCACACGGAGCCACTACGCTGCCCCCTACATCTTTCTTTTTTTTACTTCTTCTTCTTGGTGGACCTATTCGTGTTATACGAATAGGGAACATTCCTTGAGTGATTCGTCATTTAAAAAACAAAAAACCTGGTTGTCAGCTATGCCAAGCTGAGAACTAATAAAACAGAAAACTTAACAAAGATACATGAGATCCCTTAACATCGACTATCCGGTCGTTTTTAAACAAAAAGTCCCATTAGCATAAATCCCACTCTCTGTGCTTGTCTTCTGAAATAAATTTTCATATTTACACTGAAAGAGGTTTTTAATCACCGCAATTAACGTGTTACCGTGTACCACGCTTTCTCTATCTTGGAATATCTTTAATTATTTATTAAAACGAAAGATTTATTTACAGCGTGAGTAGGTTTTTTCTTGTTTTTGTTGATTTATGGCACTACGACTCATTCTCTATAAAGATATACATATATATATATGTATGTTAATATATATATCGGTTTTATTGTAAAGGTCGTCATTCACCCGTAAGTCAGAAGTCAAATTCTATAAATAGTTGGTTGCTGGGGAAATTTGTCATTTACCGTAAATTTCAATAACCAAAACCAAAGTCGAAGAGAGTTAATGTAAAGAATTCAAACTTTTAGTGTGTAAGTTAAGTAAAAGAACGCTCACATTTACATACAAGTTAATTAAGTTCTCAACGTAATGAATTTGTTTGTTGCTGCTGTTGCTGCTGCTGCTGCTGCTGCTGGTGCCTTTGGTTTATGTGGGTATGCTGACGCTGTATGCTCGTTCTTATATGTCAAGGTACCAAATGTGCACACACACACACACACACACACACACACACACACACCCATACACACACATATATACATACATAAACTAACAAAAAGAACGTGCTTCGTACCCTTTGAGTAGGCCTCTAATTTATGAAAGTTTCGAGAATATATACAAAAGCGTATATATTGTACTTCGTAAGGTTGCTTCTCTTCGCATCTCCGTCGGTCTACATAACAGAGAATTATGATTATTATTATTATTATTATTATTATTATTATTATTATTATTGTATACTAAATTATAAGAGTTTATTAAAATGAATGGAAGAGAATGTATGCAAATGAATGAATAAATTTCACTTCAGTTTCTATAACAAGTTTAATAATCGACAATATAACGTAATTAAATTTCTACAGAAAGGTATACCACACATAGTATACCCAGCCAGGCATATTACATAGGTTTTAAACCCTAAGGCTTTGAGTAAAAGTTACAATTGGAAAAAGGGTCGCGTTGGGCGTGCGAATGCAACATAATGTGTGCTTGTACTTTGTACTATTTTTAAAGTCTTTAAAGCATTTCTGAATGCCATTTTTCCTACTAATCAATCTCTAAAAGTTGGGGGACGCGTGGCACCAAGAACAACACATTCGAGGCTTGAAAAAGTGAGTAGTTGTATGAGCACCAAACCATACTGGCTGGATAGTCAACAAAACCGTTGTTAAGCTCTTAAATCCGCCTGAGGAATTGTAACGAAATAGTCGGATAATCGAGATAGTCAAGGATTGAATTGAATCGATGCTTAGTGGAAGGGATCAAATCAACGGAAATGTTGTTATTTGAAAAGATCAGTGTTGGCAGTCTGCAGTTCACAGTTAAATCGCTGTAAAGACAAGCCCCACCGACAAATATCGGATCCTGCACATAGTGAGTACTTAGACAATAAAGGAATAACAACGACCGATTGTGCAAACAGCGACTAGACTGCAGCAATTTTTCCGACCACTTCGCGCTTCTTTCTGACCGTCATTTGTTTGCACGGATAGCGGACATCTTGTGAGTGATTGGTAACGTAACTGACTTTGCATTCGCTACGTTATGTTTCATGATAAACATTTAGTATTTCAAGGAAGGTAAAGCAGGTTCTCAACAGCAAGGTGACTAATCAGGCTGTCAATAGTCGAGAGGGATGAAGGCTTGCTGTCAGTCAAGAAAAAAAAAAAAGAACAGAACCCGGGACGGCAACTAACGCAAGATCTACTAAGTGAAAGATGCATGGACATACTATAAAAACAATTAAAAAAACCGTTCACCATTAAATACGCTACACCCCGTAGTTATTCAGATAACGACTTTTTGAAATAAGGAATTGTATGGGAAATTGTCGAAAAAGTGGCCCGATTCGAATCAGTTCCAGTTCCTGGTGCAATGTCCACGTCAGTGTACCGTGTTTTATCGAACTATTTTACACGTTGCGACCTGTAGGATAAACGCAAGAAGATAGGCAGACGAGCTTCTTGGGATGATTCGGAAAAAAAGAGCCCACCTTAAGTGTCTCTGGGTGTTGCACACTTCCGAATAAATTTAATGTATCTTTGTACCACAAGGGATGTAAGGTCTAATCAGTAAAAAATGCTTCACTATTTTCTATAATTGGTCGTTAAGATTGTTTATGCATTATGCGTAAAAAAAGGCATCCTTCACACAGGCAGACCTTCAGATCTGTTTCCATTTATTGAATTTCGCGAAATAAACAGTTCACCTCAGAAAAATAATTATGAATTAATTATGAAGCCATTAAGACCGTTATTAAGGTCACTGTTAAATTAATTGTACATCATGTGTAACGCCATGTATGTAAAATACAAGACTAAAGAACGCATTGTTTGTTTGTTTTCATACATTATCCGGTTCGTATTAATATATTGGATAGCCTTCTATGCATGTAGATCGCATCGAAGTTATATGGATGCGCAGAGCAGAGTGCAATGATTTAAAGTTCGTATGTTCATTCAAAGTATTAGAGGCGCAATAAGGAAACACTGTTGCGATCAGAAGAAAATGGAATAAGTTTTCTTCGATTCTCGTGGTGTCAATTGCGCCCTTTATTCGTCAATATGCGCTTTCTTACAGTGTATAGCTTCATCGAGATTATCTCATCAAAAATTCAGCCGTAATCTATCTGTTATCGCTCTGGTCTGTGCGCTTGGTGCATCTCCATTTAACTGTTGGTACAAAAAATTGGTTTGAAGAACTGGTTTTGAATGTATTTTGAAGACACCGCCTTAATGCCTCTGGGATAATGAGTTTTACTCTACTTTAACATAGAATTTGGCATAGAAAGCCTTAACAACTGCAGAGAAAAAGGTCAAAAGTCGCTCGGGTAAAATAGTTTAAATAAAAAACGCCCTGTCATCTAAATATGTTCTTTGAAAGGGTTGGTTAGTCTCGCTATATAATCCTTTTTGTTACTTAGTCATACGCTGTTAGCGCTGAGCATTTCGTATTGCATTCGTATTGCGTTCGTATGAGCATTTTCGTAGTATAGTCAAGTTAGCATTCACACTTGATCTGACGGAATTGGTATATACTTGTATTTGTCAATTCCAGCCCCAGTGAACGCACGAACGGCAGCAGGACAATCGGATATAGTTAAGTAAACACAAACCGAGTTTTTCCCGCCTCTTTTCAGAGTTTGCGAGGTCTCGAATTCATTATAAAATTTTTCTTCGGTATTAGCATACCACGGAAGGTATCGATCACATCTTTGTATAGTAAATGAATTCTAATTACGCCCGTAGAAAAGACAAGACATGGTGTTCCGTTTTCCATGTTGACAGAGAAACAATTTCTCCGAACAAATGATAAAAGATAGAAGAGAAGTATTCTCGAAATATTTCGACACATTTGGAGTCAAATTGAAACTAACCATCTGGATAATCTTATCTTGATCGGATCTAAAGACATGGGATGTTTAAAAACACTCTGACGTAGTTACGTCACTTTTAGGGCCTGAACTTTTTCTTAGTCATTTATCTGAATCTCTGGCGTCAACAGGCCGCATGATTTTTTATGGCTCCAAAAATACTTTCATTAGTTTCAAGGGCATTCCTAATAAATGTACGCACAATGTTGACGCAGAGTTTCATGACACCTCAGATGCATTATCGGTAAATGATTAAGAACGCATTACAATATATTTTTATAGCCTTAACAATCTACAAGAGACATAGCTTTTTCATCTATATAGATAGCAATAAATTTTTCAATGGCTAGAAATATAGACTTTCCTATGAAAAAAAAGGAAGCGGATATGCAACATTCGACCAGCGTTTGCTGAAAGTATTTAAACCTCGCTTCCTTTCCTTGCCCTTATTATCTTAAACGAAATGATATTTTTGTCGTATTTTTATTTGCATTAAATGCAAAATTAATATTTATTTAATAACAATTTATTTATGCGTAATTCTCGGGCCGCTGCTTTTAACATTACTGCTATTCTATGTGTAATTATGTTCGGGATGTTTCTGTTTTCCTCTCGCTGGCATTCACTTTCGCTCTCCGAAAATGTTTAATGTTTTATTTAAACATCTACGTTGTCTATATATATATGTACGTTGATACGTTATATATATTTGTATATATATATATATATATATAAATATATACACGTTGTGAAAAGATTTATAGATTGTTGTGTTTATGTGTCGTATGGATACAAATAGGTTTGCACGACTACTACTACTACTACTCATAAAATTTTAAAATTCATGTTTATGTATATTAATCATTACAATTTATGTGACACAATGT
>KK502466.1:1019990-1065243 GCA_000688735.1 Glossina austeni | reverse complement strand
CTGTGCGACTCTCAAGGAAAAAGCCAAATCAGGAAAAAGCCATAACAGGAAAAAGCCAAATAGAGCCATAATGCAGCAGAAAATGTTTATAGGGAGCACCACGAAGAGGTGAAGGTTTCGGCACTTCTATGGGTAAACCAAGGGACCCCATAGTTTCGCTCCCCTTATGGAAAAAACAGTGCGATACTTCGATATTACTGAAAAATAAATTTGGATTTTTGTTTGGCTTTGTTCGCTTTAGTTGTGAGCGGTACAAACGTTACGCTACATGTCTGGTCTTTTTTTTTTTTTTTTTGGTGGCATTGGCTATGTCATGCATTCGCGAGCCACATTTAAATATTTGATATTCTTCCATGGTAAAGCAATCATACTCGGCGGATACTCCAGAAGAAGATACCGACCGAGTGGGACCACTGTTGTCAGAATACGCTTACTATATATCCCTGGTTCATCTGTTGCTTATTTTTAGTGCTGGCTAGCGACTCACTTTTTATTCAGGATAATGTCATAACTGCAGGATAGTGTCAAAGTTGTAATACTATGTCTTAATATTTTGAATTACACATACACTTGGATTGCTTCGGCGAGATTAGGACTTTGGACCGTGAAAGTTTGCTGAAATAAATAAATGAATCAAAATAAATTAATTCATTTTTCCACGCATTCCCATACGAGGACTTTATTCACTTATGAGCATGGACATGATGATGTTTACATTTTTCAGAAAAGCTGATATTAGCTCTATTTTACTGATTTCCATCGATTTAATTTTAATTACGTAGCTATTATAATAAAATGCTCGCTACGTAAAGACATAATAATTCTTCGTCTCCAATTAATCGTCGTACTTATGCGCGTTTAGAACAAATGAATGGCCTGAGTGAATGGTAATTAAAAAAAAAAAAACCGTTCTTCACTCAATGTCAGGTATATTTCTTTATGTTTTGGAATACGCAAGAAGAGGACAATTGTAAAGTCATGCAATCTCTTTTAGTGGTTGACCAAAATTATTTGTATATTCGAGACTGGAATTGTTAATAGCTTCAAAACGCCAGGATGGAAGTGTTCATCGCAAGTGTGTGTCATAGCATAAAAGTTGGCTGTGGATTTCGCTTCCACTGGCGGCGCTTTATTGTGTCTAGGTAAGAGGACTAAGCAGTTCGATTATATAATAATCCTATTATTGTATTGTAACGTTAAGATAGATCGCGCCCTCTTTCAAAGGATTTCGGCTCTTAAGTGCGCCTTGGCCCAGACCAAGACCATTTTAAACGAATCGTTTAAAATCTTTTTAATATAAAAAAAAAAACTGCTCGGAAGCTCGATTTACAGATGACTCTATAGGATTTGTTCGAGAATTAAGGAAATATTGTCGCTTTGACATCACTGCGCGTGAAAGAACGGAAGGTCACAAAATCAACACCTAAGCCAGTAATTAATGGAAAAGAAAATGATGTGCGATAAAAACCTCTTCATGTACTAATAGCTGTCACTGGCAGAGTAAAGGTGTCCGAATGAAACGAACTAATCAGCAAGGTCAAGTGTTTTCATCTTGCGTAGTGAAAATCGGTAAAGACGTTCTCAAAAAAATACACTGGAAGATTTTTTAAGAGCATATCTTGATCTAACAGATTTTTATGATTCGTAAAGAAATTTTGTTTTTTTGCTCAAAACAAAAGTCGACTTCTTTATACTATATATCTATGTTATCAAGAACAGCAGAATTCAATCGATTTAAACTCCCAGTGATTTCACGAGTTGTCTGTCATTCGCCGATTTGCTTCAATTAAATTCTTTATAATAACTTCTAATGGCCTTCTAGAACAAGCGGTGTCAATATGTGACGCTAAGGAAGGGAAAAGAGGCTTCGAAAAATATGCCCAAGCCAAGCGTTGCACAACATCTGCCTTCTATAAAAACCAGACTGAACGATTTCAGTCATCAACAAGTTGATCGTGTTAAAGGACAGGATTAAGAATTCTGCTCCGCGTTCATTTATTTTTACGATTCTTGTATTATTGGATAAACGTTACCAATAATATAAAAACAAAAACAACTCTACAAAGTCTATATAGCTCTATATAAGATTTAGACAAACGCTTGTGTAGGCCTCATGTATTTTTTTTTTATATATTTTTTTATTATAATACCTTATAATATTCAACTTGTGTTGGTTTTTTATTTTTTTTTATTTTTTAATTTATGTTATAATAATAACCGCAGTGTTTTAATGTTTAAATAGATTTTCTGGTAATTGTTTTTTTCTTTTTTTTGTTTTTTTTTTTTTTTTTTTTTTTTTTTTTTTTTTTTTTTTTTTTTTTTTTTCATAAAAGTCACTCTAAACAAAAGATAAGGAAGAACGAGAGTTAAATCAAATTTTACTTTTATACAAAATTTCTTTATAATGAATATTGGCACACTATCTAAGTCTTAGAAGTTTTTCGTTTTTCGTTTTTTTTGTTTTTTTGTTTTTGTTTTTTTTCTGTTTATATTCACCACTAGAGAGCCAGTAATTTACAATGAAATTTCAACGCACATCGAAAGCATAATCGCGCATAACACATAGAATAATATCTCTCAGGGATATCTTGAAAATAAGTTTAAAAAAATGTTGACTCTCATAAAGTTTGGTTTTGCTTCAGACTATGTTTTTTTTTTTTTAAGCCATGTAGATCTATATTTCCGAAAATATGTATAAATCTTGAAGTGAATTTTAAAAGAAAAATTTGTAAAACATTTGTGCCGATTTAAGAGAAAGAAGTTTTTGTAAAGTTTGCAGAAATCTACTATTTTCACGGTTGAGATACGCTTTATAATTACAAACGGGAACCGAAACTTGACACTTGGCTAAGGCAGAATCTTAAAAAAAAACATTGAAAAAAGCCAACAATGAAATGAAATTTTGATATTCTTTACAGTGTTGAATAAATGCGGGACGTACTGTTCATTTTGTTTGCGGACACTGTAGCGTGGGATGTGGGTGTGTAAAGTTTTATTGTTGTGTGTGTTGCAGAAAAATAACTGGATTTTTTTTTTTTTTTTTTTTTTTTTTTTTTTTTTTTTTTTTTATTTTATTTTTTTTTTTGAAAACCAGCCTCTGTGCAAGAACTTTCAATGGCTTTGTGAAATTCAAAGGACAAATTTTCAATTATGGGTTTTCTTTTCTCAATTCCACAAGGACAGGCAGACGGGCAGATGAACAGACGGGTACATAGGCATGACTAAATCATTTCAAGATCTGATACTAGTCAAGAATATTATATTTTCTATATCGGGGTCTCTAAGGCTTCCTTAAGTAATTGAGTGTTTTTTGCTCAGCACAGTAAATCATCTGTTGTTAATTTTCCGAAGCACAAAAAAAGAAGAAGAAGCAATTGAGTCATTTTTTTTGATATTTTTTAAGAGACAGAGAGAGAGAGAGAGGATGCTGTATACTTGGCTTTAATGGTGAATAACTCTTATTCGAAATGTAAACGAATATTCAATGTATAAAGTTGAAGCTTCCTTTCCATTTACATATATACGAGTTCTGGGATATAAAGTTGGATTCATGACGAAATAATCATTTTTCTCTCTTACATGATTATGACGCAAAGGGACTTATCTATGTAATGTTTGAAATTTATTTTAGCTTTTTTTTTTTTTTTTTTATATCATAATATACATAAGTGAGAGTATTGAATTTTTCATTTTTTTTTTTTTTTTTTTTTTTTTTTTTTTTTTTTTTTTTTTTTTGTAATGAATTTACAAGCTTAAAAATTATTTAACAACATTTAATGTATTATCGTGGGCTTGTTTTAAATAATTTTTCTTTTTTTTTTTCTCTTTTTAATTTAAATTTTATTTTAAGATTAATTTTACAAAATATGAGTACTGGAGAAACTGAAATGTCTTTAGAGAGTATAAACTTTTTTTTTTTTTTTATAAATATAAATGTTTATAATAAATTATAGATTATTTACACATTTCTATAATTCGAAATACATTTCTTCCCTTTACTTATAACATAAATCCGTATGAAAAATGTCAATCGTTTACTAATTGACATTTAAACTTAAGTGCATTGCGTATACCGTTCATATCTGGACTGTCGATCATTCATTATTCAATTATTTGTTTTCTTTCTTATATTTGTTCTCTCTACTTTTGTCGTGAGTAGTTATTCAGTTATTTACTCAAATTACGTCATGTATGCTTAAGCTTTAGGCCAAATTTTTCTCATTTTTTTCCGTCTATATTAAGGATATATACATATATAACGAACCGATATCTATATCTTAAGGTAAAAGATGTGGAAAAAAAACTATTAAGAGATTTTCAGTAAGCTTTTATTGATATTATTTCAATGATGAGTCGACCAAGGCGAGTTACATTTTTGATATTGACAGTTTTGCAGAACGGATACCACTAAACTTGGATTCTTTCAGAGATTTCCCACTTCTTGGCACCAACATAACTTTTGAAACTGTGCACGAAATGTATACCTATTTGTATGAAGATTTTATAGTGAAGTCTTAGTATTTAAACGTTCGTCAGTATGACGTAATATGATTATCGTTATACGCCCTACCACAGCAAGCAGTATCTACCGATAAAACTCTTAATACTTTTTCTCTAAATTCTCTGTTATTAGAACGTATTTTGACCAAATTTTGTGTCAATTCATCGACATTGCTTTGGTGTGCGAACACATTTGTTATGCCTATCAATGGGAAAGCAGGAGGGTTATAATAGATCTGTCTTTCAGTTCTTAGTACCTAAAAGTACGCGATGGTGACTCCAAAAATAATGTACAATAAACTTACGATTCTAGGCTATGTTCGTCCTTCCGTCCCTTAGTCTATCTGTACTTCTGTCACCGCTTGTGGAAAAGTTAATGGTCGCAAAAACAGACATCTAAGACTAAATTGTGGAGTGAAACTTGAAAATCGTTGCAGTTCCGTCCTAGTAGGTAAACTCACAATTCTTAGGAAAGTTTGACCCAAAATTTGAAAGCTATGCTTATCAAGGTTACCTAAAGATTTGGAGCGAAAGTATTCCGTCTAAAATAACACCCACAATAAGTAACGTCAAATTTTTCACAAACACTTTCTAAGGCCACGCGAAAATTAAACGAATTTTAGTTCGCCTACAATTACAAAGTGGTGGACTCACAACAACACGCAAACAGTCTAGAAATATGTGCAACCAGGTACTTGGCCGCGAAGAAGTTTTCCACGAGTAGCGGCCAAATTTCTGGCCGCTTCGAGAGAAGGTGAGAGCTTTTCGTATTTTGTGAAAAGAATTGGAAAGTGATCTGCCTCATCGATTCCGACTCTATCAAGTGATATCCGACCCGGTTGATAAAGCTAATGTGCTGGCTGAAATGTTTGCTTCAAATTCCAACTTACCACATAGAAATCAACCACTGTCACTGCTCAAAGGAGTCACGTGTTCGATACCTGCACTATTATTTTGAACGAGGGTCGTGAAAAATCTCAACTACTACCTAACGAGATACCAAGAATCTAACGGTCTAATTGGCGATAGACAGTATGGCTTTCGCAAAAATCGGTCCATTGGTGACCTAGTGTCCTACTTTACCGAAGAGTGGAGCCGAGCTGTTCGCCACTTTGGTGGAAGTGAGGTTGTTGCGTTAGTTATATCCAAAGCGTTCGTTGAAGTATGGCGTGATGCTCTTGTCTTGCTTGATTCATATCGAGTTTCTTAGACAACCATTCGATAAGACTTGCGATTAGCGGGTATCCCCCAAACGAATTCTATTTAAATGGTATTCATTAACCTCTTTCTGCGCATAACAGAGAGCCCTCTTTATTCGTTTGCAGACGACAGCACAAGGCATTCTCCTTTAGTAAGGCTGTACAGAACAAAACCTGCATGATGAATGGCGCACTAAGTCGGAGCTTTAAAAAACTATCAGTCAGTAAATAATCAGCAGTCAGACTAACAGGTTAGGCGATACCAAAAATTCCAAAATTCAAGGCTGTCCTCTAACGCACTGGAAAAGTGGTGAACAATCGCCCTCTTTTGATGGTGTCAATATAGATGTTCTGGGCATGAGAATACAAAACGATGCTTGTTGGACAGAACATGTGTTTGAAGTGTCGAAACACGCAGCCGAGGGCTTAAGTTTATTAAAGCGCTGCAAAATATACTTCACTCCAGCCGTTATCCGTACCATTTGCGCCGCCTATATCCGGCCAAGATCAGACTAAAACACGTATGTGTAGGCGGGAGCATTCAAAATTTGCTTGGAAGGCCACACTCGCAGACACCGATAGTCTCATATGCTCACGGGTGACAAAAGTGTGTCCAAAACTCTCCGTATCCTTGAGCATCGGCATAATGTGAGCTATGTTTGGAGCGCGTGTACAGGTACATCCAGGGCAAGTCTCCTATAGAGGTAAAAGAGTTTTGTCCACCAATCATGTTCTGGAACAGGATTAAATGGCTTTCTCAGCGTTCCCATCCACTTGCCCTGGGCAAGCAGTACTGCGTACTGCACAACACATTTTCGCGACTCGTCATTTTTTAATCGTACTGCTCGCCTTTCGAATAGCCTACCTGATGTCTCTAGTTTCAAGATGAAAGTTCACAAACACAACTCCCTCTCTTCACTTCTCCCTGCCTATAACTCTTCCTGATCACAACCGTGCGCGCAGGTATAGGGGACGTTCTTTGAGTCGCTGGTCGTAGGAAAAAAAACAAAAAAATTATACGAACTATTAAAATTCATATTTCGCTAAATAATGGACAAAAATTATACGAAGATTTCTCGCTGAAAGTTTTTATATAATGATTTTTTATTCGTTATGTTAAAGTAAGAGCGTATAAAATTTGAGCGGATGTTTTTAATACGATTAATGGTTTGGAATAGACCCGCTTTTTATTGCACGAATCGATTCAGCAGAATCATCTTCTGAATTCCATGTAGGCATGTCTTGGCCCAAACGCCAGTTAATTCAGAGTGGAGTGAGTCGCATCTTTTCCAAAACCAGTTTTCGTCGGGCGACTTCGCCCGTTAATCGCGTTTTAACTTGTTTTTTTTTTTTTTTCGTTTCTCTTTAGGTTTATATGAATCTTCTCAAAGAATGCTCCATCCAGAGCAGTGAGCTAATGAGATTTCAATATTTCAATATTTCAATATTTTTCCCGGTACTTTTTTGGAGAGAATGTCTATTATTAAACGGATTCGGATTCAAACCAGCACCGTCATGTTAATTCTTTGTGGTAACACTTTGAAAGCATAGGGTTTTCTCTGTCGACATTATATCATTCTCTAAGTCCCCTAGGCGGATAATATACGCGGTTCCATGCAAGCTTCAAATTCGAGGAAAATAAAAAAAAGTACGAAATAAAAACCAAGACAAAAAAAATGAATAGGCGGAGAGAAAGCTCTCCATGAGAGTACGTTTCACTGGTGATTTTTTCTGACACCCTAAAGCAAAGGTTATAGCTTCGTACGATTTCGAACAATACAAGCAACGAGCGCAAGGATCAGCAATCATGGAGAATTAGTTGGACTTAAAATCTCTGTTTTTTATGAATCCTTCGATCCTTCGTCTCATAGGGTGTTTTTAGGTTATTCATTCAAAAAATATTACGAAAAAAAAAAAAAATATATAATAAGAAAATTTGTATAATCTCACGCGCTCTCTGGTAGTTATAAGAATTTGCTTTGCAAAATTTTCTTTTCCTTTCTCATTCCTCTTTGGTCTTTGACTTTGTGTGTCGCAAAAGTTTATTTGTTAAACTGTAATCCTTCGTTCTGTTATTAATGCTTAAAGTAGATTTTCATTGCAAAATATATATTAACCTCATTGTAGGGCGGCTAATGGTGGTAATGTCTTTATTTTATGGGGATTTTATTGTAATTTTTTATATGCCACAAAGAGGTTGTGTAACTGAAAACATAATTAAGGAGAGAACGAAACTTTTCGAAGCAGATCTTAATAAAAGTCATTAAGTCATTGACTTTTTCCTTAAAATGCTTGGAAAAGTTTTTATTTAGTCTTCCCTTATAATTGTGATACTGTTGGTGTTCCCCTACGACTTAATTATTTTTTCTCGTTACATTATTGAAAAACATACGAGCTACTTTACCTAAAGCTCCTACTATATCCCAACTATCTTTGGTTGCGATGCCATGTGCATGAGTTACGTCCAATTGTCTTGCGTAATTTGGCGACATAAGGGGAGAGATGCTTGATTGTTGTTGTTGTTGTTGGTGTTGGTGTTGTTGGTGTTGTTGGTGTTGTTGGTGTTGGTGTTGTTGCTGTTGTTGAAAATGTTGACAGTCTTGAATTAGGTCTACCTATGAAGGGGTTGAATACCAACCACTAGTCGGAGCACCTTTATGATATAAGTGAAAACTAGAGGAATGTGGCGTAAAATATTGAGGTTGATCCAAGTTACTATAAGTTAAGCCGCTGGCAGCATCTGTGGTATTGCTGTGATGCATGGCAGCTGAAGCTGAGTATGGTTGCGGTTTAAGTGGTAGAGCTGAAGTGGTACTAACATCACCACTAGCACTACCGCTACTGGCGGGTGTTGTGTATTGCGCACGTAAAGGGTCCGCATAATCATATTGTCCATTACTGTTAGTCAGAGTTGTAGTAGTTGTCTTGCTGGCTGTATTCAGGGAGTTACTTGAATCTCTAGGTGATACCGAACTGGGTGGAGTCATCGCATTGTGATAATCTATGGTGCTGTGATGATATGTACCGTAAGTTGATACCAGATTTGTGAAAGCGTCTGCCGATGTCTTTTGTGGGTGTGAGTGCAATTGCAAGTATTGGTTATCGTACGACGACTCACTTCCGGGTGGTGTAGGGAGAGGGCCGGTTTGCTGATCTCCATAAAATACTCCGGTAGGTGTTTGGCGAGCGGTCGCTCGTATCACACTTTCACGATTGGCATATAGACGTAATAGAGCGGTGGCGGGATTAGGGGGTGCTGGCTGTTGATAATGTGGTGTTCCTATCCATTGTATGGTACTGCTTTTGTCATTTTGTTGCTGCTGCTGCTGCTGCTGCTGCTGCTGCTGTTGTTGTTGTTGTTGTTGTTTCAGTAAGGCATCGGCACTAAAGTCTGTTGTATTGGGAATACCTACGCTATTTGTACCGGTACTATTAGGTGAGGGTAAATGCTTGGACATTGCTTGTTCTAAATCTTTAACAGAGGTTTCCGTTTGCTGGACTTGCGGCGTAGGTTGAGGTGCCTGCTGAGTTTGTTGCTGTTGTGCAGGTTGATGGGACTGTTGCTGCTGCTGTTGCTGCTGCTGCTGCTGCTGTTCGTCTATGATTGGGGGTAAACGTGTACGTGACGTTTCACGTTCTAAAGCAGGAACTTTGGTATTCGGTTCATTTATAACGGCAGTGACTTCTGTATTTTCAGCTTCTATTTGTTGTGTTGCTTTGCTTTTTCTCTTACGTTTGGTGGTGATAGGCGGTGCTGGCGTTGGAACAGGTGTTACTGCCAAAGTTGCAGGCAATGGATCCGATTCAATACCAATTACTGGAGTATTTCTATCTTTAATTAAAACCATATTACCGTTATTCACATTCGCATTGTTACTGTTTGGCGCTCGGCCACGCGAGCGTTGTTGTTGAGTATCGGCCGGTTCGGTCTTCGGTGAAGTTAGTTTGGTATCGTTGCCTGCATGGCCGCTATGACTATCACCTGCAGCCGCATCGCCACCAGGTGAACCGGAATTTTTATCATTACTTGATACATCTTCATGTTTAATGCTATCGACACTGGGCTCCAGTTGACAGCAGTCTAAAATCAAATTCTCGTTCTCACGATTACTAATCACATAGTTGATGCAGATGATATTTTGTTCATCAGCATTTTTGGAACTACAAACCACCGTGGCACACGTCATCATCCAAGTATAACCGCCACTTTTATTCATTAAACGATAATAGCCAGTTAGTACTTGACCTTTCTCGATAACTGCAAAATACGAGCGAAGATTAATTAGAATTAGAAACGATATCTTCCCAATTAAATTTGTGAAGACTTTTTACTTACGATCCGTGTGAGATTTTCTCAAGCGATTCGCATCTTCGGCATGACACAGGGAATATAAACTTCTACCTACCAGATCTTCCGGACTGTAATCTAATAAATCTGAAATTCTGAAAGCGAAGAACCCAATTTTTTCGTTTGTAATATTCTTTAGCACTAAATGAGTTAGTTATCGGTCCAGTTTGACATACCTTGGTTCACAGTGTGCTATGCGAAAATCGAAATTGATACGCATTACAAACATATCACACTCTAAACGTATTTCGTGTACAGATGGCGGTGGCAATGCTATACCTAACGCCACCATACCCAATAACGGTGGTTGAGATTTCCGCGAATGCGAAAATGTATACTGAGGTCGCAGTTTGCATAGTAAGAGAATAACCTGAAATTTAATGAGATCTCTTTAGTACACGAATAGCAAATAGAGAGAGAGAGAGAGACTAAAAAATAGCATTTAGTTAAAGTTTAAAAACTTTATTAAGTATACGATGGATGCATTTGTCAAGCGAAGACGGCAAGAGCTTAACTAAATAAGCTGAACTTTCAGGATGACGCAGCATATGTTTTTTGGCCGCATAGTGACACACACATCGCAACGCGTGCCGTTGCTAGAATTCGATTGTTACGGACTGATTACTTGGCAGTTCTTACATTAAAATCTTCGTTCTTATCTTAAGTTCTATGAAGAGGGTCCATAACGGTATACATATATATATATATATATACATATATATATATATATATATATATATATATGTATACGTTATATANATATATATATATATATGTATACGTTATATATATATGTTATATATATATATATATATATATTAGGTTAGAATATAAGTGACTGTAGCGAAATTTAAATAGTTTTAAATAATATTAAGGACATTATATAAAATGTTTAGATATTCGATACTGATCAATAAAATCAGTTAAAGGAATTATTCGATTATTTTCATTTCCTTTTCAAATCAATTTCAAACTAATTCAGATAAATTTTGCGGTTTAATAAAATTACAAAAATTTGGATTTAAAGAATTTTGTAAAACATATACAAAAAATATATTTTTGGTTAGTATTTAATATTTTTTTTTTTAATTTTTCATAATCGTTTTAGAAAAAAAGAAAGAAAAAAATGGTACGAAAGAAATAAATTGAAAAAAAAAAAATGTTCCTTTTTATTCAAAATTGATTGTGTGACTGATTTTAATTGATACGTACCGAATAATTGGTGCCCGATGTTTTAGCATTTTTACCACCACTGACCGATTGATCATTATTAGCCTGCAGATACGAAGATGGGAAGTGGATGAGGGGATAAAATATACAAATAAATATAGACGTAATGGTAAAGGGAGAGAGAAAGCGTCTTTACTCAAGCATTTATATAAAATAAAAAAAAAAAAAATAAAAAAAAAAAAACATTTAAAAAAAGTAATTACTACACAGAGTTTATAGGGACCAGAAATGAAAATAAACAAGAACAAGAAGAAGAAGAAGAAGAAGAAGAACAACAACAACAGCAACAATAATAATAACAACAATTAACAATAAGCAATAACTGAATAACTGAATAATAAACAAAATAATTTATAGAATTGCATACACATACACAATATTTAATGATAACCATGAATGGAATTTAAGGAACTGGAAATGCTTAACTTACCCTGTACCCGGATGATTTGAAATGGCAGCCACGCTTGGTTAGAGTTGATTTCATGCGTACGCAAAATGAACGCTCAAATCCTTTATAGCCGCTATTGGAAGACACAGACATTTGTGCAGAGACTGTAAATATAGACTGATTTTTATTATATGTATTTCCGATCATTTTAAGGAAGACACTTTTTCTATATTTTGAATCGTTTATCTTTCGTTTATTTATTTATTTTTGGTTTTTCTTTTTTTTTTTTAATGAAAATTACCATCGGGATTATTGGTGCCATGATTAGCACCAATACCGTCGTCCGAAGTTGCCGAATGAGGTGAGGCTAGACCAGGGGGTCCACTATTATTACTACCAGCACTCGTTACTCCACTATTACTCGTTAAGCTTAAACCCAATTGTTCGGCTATTTCGGCATGATCACTCGGATGTATGTAATCGAAGATGCTGGAGCCTGTCATTTCCACTTGACTCTGACCCAAATAAATCGATACTGTTTCAGATACATATAGGAAACGTCCATCAGCAGCCACGGCCAAAATGAAACCATCTAAAGACTACGCAGTAGAAAATAAAGGACAAAACATAAATGATAAATACCAACAAAATGTTCACAGGAGCGCACTAATCGCTGTTAACACAAGGATATGCCCTCACATTTATTTCTTTATAAACTTTTTTATCATCAAATTCTTATAAATATGTGACTCCCAAGCTTAAAGCATGTAACCACAAGCTTATTCCGAAAGTGTGTGTACATACACATACAAGGCTTTACGATACAAGCGATGCGATAAAAGAAAGAAAAATTATTTGATGTATAAGTTTTAAATATAAACTGATTGGAGATGACCATCACAGATTCTCATACAGAAACGGGACCAATGAATCCTATTTTCAAGCACTTTGTTCACTAATTTTGACCTAAGTTCACCAATAGCGCTTACAATACTCGGTTCTCTTACATGAACAAAATCTAGTTTGTTGTGCAGCGCCTGTGCAAAAGTGGAAACAATTCGCCACGCCTACTTAGTATCGTGGAATCTTAAAATTTCCTTCCTTTAACAAAACGTTTGCCGCAAAGAAGCTTCAAAATTCCAAAGTCAATACATTTTTAATTTGTATTTTTTATAACATAAAAATATGCGCCTTCTCTTGTCAGATCAGAATTATTTTAATACAAAATGCTAAATTATTGTCACTTCCCCATTCCCGATATTGCTTAATAGTTGTGGAGCATGGCCACTTTAGAATGCTAAACTAAAAATGTATATATTTTTATGCCCATCGCCGAAGGATGGGCGGGAAGGACGGGTTGTTTGCAACATTCAGAAGAAAACTCCGGATGGCTCATAAACTAATAACATCAAACCGATTTAGGCATGTCTGTCTATCCATCTATCTATCTGGCTGCCTGTCTGTGTATAAAATTTTTGCCCTAAATATTCTCCTGGCCGCACAAATGCAGAAATCGCCTTTAAATTTGGGACAAAGATTAGAAGTTCTGGCACGCAGTTCGGTATTGAGATGGGCCAAATCGGACAAAGGACATGATCATAGTACAACATAACCTACGACCACTGCATCAGTGGTCCCCTTATACCGGATGCCCCTTGTAACCTCACCACCATATGAAAATAAATTACTATTCCAGGAGCCATCAATATATAAAGCTTTACCAATGTAGAAGCAACTATGACCCCACTTAGGGTTTTTAGCAAGAATTTAAATAAGGTTCACGACATAATTGAAATATCTGACTCAAGGCTTAGTATAAAATCAATCCTTCAAAAAGCTTGTTAATCGCCAATGTTATACTTAGACGGTAATTAGAAATAAAAGTGGGTTCAGCGTGACTACTATTATAGTGAGAATTAATTTAGCGAAGCCTTGCAACACGGTGCAAAGAGCTGGAATGATGCACAAGTATATGCTGTAATTACACTTTATCGAAATATGAGTCTACAGATATGAATACAATTATTGTTGGCTAAGCTTTTTGGTGTTATTGTCGCTGGTGTAATTGTTTACATATATAGCTTAATTCAGCTGATGTTTATGTAGTTGAGTTGAAAAATGGATGAATAAATAAATAGCGGCGTAAGACTTATTAGAAAAGTTTCCTTTAGTTTTGTAAAACCTCTAAAGGCAAACACATTGCTAGACTGTCTCTTCGATTTTACGATCCCATAACATGGTGGACGAGGCTTACAAACGAGCATCGAAGGCTAGACGAACTGTATATATATTCTTAATCAGCTGTAGCTTGATTTATGGATCTACAGGCAAAATCGCCATTATAAGACCCTACAAATTTTCTTAAGTCTTATGGTTTTTTGCTAGTGTTAAGTTAAATTTTTAAATCACTATTAACTTAATCAGTTTATCCATAATTAATGGGAAATTATAATTTGAAAAAGGCTCTGTATGCAGAATTTAAATAAAATGACGACTTGGAATATCGATGTATTGGTAATATCTCTCATTTTGACCACTTGTGTTACAACCGCATATAAAGTTTGTGCGGATGTATGCAACGCATGGAAGATCTTTGGATAGATGCAGTTTTTTTCGTACATATAGATTCATTAAATTATTCTGAGCTTGTCTCCCATTTGTCTGTCCGTCTTGTTTTCTTGCATTCAACCTATAAGTCACAATTTTAGAGATATTTTGAAAAAACTTGGTATACTGACAGGTTTTTGCGTAAAGACAAACGCTATTGAAAAACGTTCGGATCGGATCACTTTTTCGATCATTTCCCATATAATGATTTATTTTGAAATATCTTTGTACGGATAGGTTGTAGGTTGATATAGGGTATTTAATGGTGAGCCGTGCTACACTACAATATTTTTACTTATTGTTTTTTTTTTTTTTCGCTACTATACGATCTGCACTTGCTATTTTGCAATCATATGTCGGGTGTCCGGCCATCCCCATAGTGGACATAAAATATATGTCATGATAATAATCACAATTTATTAAAGACTTTTCTCGCTTCGAAAAAGATTTTTATAAATTTTTTTTCTTTTCGTTAAATATTAAGGAGAAGAGTGCACGCCTTGTTATGTTTACTCCGTTCAATCCGCTCCTGAATGAATATGATTTGCATAATACATGCATTGCTTAAATAAAAATGGTGGATTGATTTTTTTAAAGGCTTACCTGCAATATGTGGGTACCGTGATGTTGTTCATATGAGTCGACAGCAGGATTACGTCTTATGGCTGCACCTGCAAAATTTATTAAAAATACAAAAACAATTTTATTTCTATGCATGTGCTTACGCATAGAAAGAGAAATGAATCTTAACGTAGCTTATAAATGATGAGTATATTCACCAATGCTCTGAAACGTAATATTGATATGCGATGATATAGATGTTTCTCTGATATAATATACAATATATTACAACATCGAATTAAAAGAAAAACTTTCTCCATCACAAAAAAAAAAAAAAAAAATAAAAATAAAAATTAATGCCAATATATATATAAATATATAATATCAAGTCTGTATTCATAGTCATTTATACGTCTTAAATAGTGAATCCCTCTAATATTAACATTAGACAATACCGCAATAAACCTGAAAATCTATTTACGGTTTACTTGGTGTGAAATAATAAAAATTGCGCGTGAAAATATTTCTTATTGATAGTGAGATATTTTTTAGGTGTTTTCCTTTTTTTGAATTTTATTTCATATTTATTGGTTAAGTTTATTTCTTCATCATCTTAGATATATATTTATATATATATATATATACATGTATATAATAATATAATAACTTGTTCAGCTTCATTGAACATAAATGCTTATAGCATAACTATTGTTGTCAACTATTTGATAGACCACCAAGAGGTGGCCAAACTTCGATAATGTAATTTTATAATAAAAAATAATTTAAATCGGAGAAAACAAGTAAGGTTATTATAGTCGTGCAAAGCCGATTGTTAGATACCCTGCACCATTTTGTATAATACAAATATTCGTCCGTTTCGGTGACAATTAATCAAAAATTACACATCACTTTCATGCAAAGGCATACTTTCCATGAAAGCCCGCATATTGGAGGATGCTCAAATCATCATCAAATTTTGGAATTTTACGTCCTAAAAATGTTATTATTTTTTAGAAATTACACTTTCTCTCCATATAAGGGCTGGCTTTTTTATGATAATCCCTATATATGTATGTTAGGCTATAAAGACTTATGTGATTCAAATTTCCTACCGTTAAGGACTTTGCTAAATTGCTACTAAGAAGCAATTTTCAGTTGAAAATATTAAAAGTTAAACCTTTTTCTGAAGGTCTTACTATTCATGGGAATTCTTATATGGTGTGAGGTCCAAGAAATAGACTTAGAGTTGTTCCACTTAATATTTATGTCAAATTATTATTATGAACAAATTTCATCATAAAAGGTTGACAATAAGACATTTTCGTTATTTAAGTCATTAAGTGATTTCATTTCCTGAGAATCCTTTTGTGAGGTGGAGAAATGTAGATCTTCGTGGTCCAAATTCGGTAAAGTTGATTTCTTTGAAATATTTATTATTATATAAATTTAGCCAGAGAATAAATTCTAAGACTAAAGTCTTAAAAGCACTAGCATCTAAAGCTTTCGGCTTTATTTTTATTAATATTATTATTATTATTATTATTATTATTATTATAATTATTAAAAACTCTCTCGGACTTGAGATTTGACCCCACGACCATTGAATTGCTACTCGAGAGTCTTGCCTACTCGGTCATTCAGGCCGATTGAAAATATTTAAAATTACACCTTTTTACTATATAAATTTTCAATTTTCATAGGAACGGTTGTATGAAAGGGGCTCAGAGATTCGCTCCAGCCTAACCAAATTTTTCATATCAATTTAGAATGTCGAAATAGTACTACACAGCGCGTTTTTCAAAAAAATTTAAAAAATTACAAGTTTTTCCCATTTCACGACTTTTTAAGATAAGACTTTGTATGGGGAGCGTTTGTCCTTGCGTCAACGCACATCAGTGCAAATTTTATTAAAAAATATCTCAACAATTTGCAGCCTGTCGGTTGAACACATCAGTAAATGGATAGACATCAGACGGACTGCCGGACAGACAGTTTTAGACCGATTCAGGAAATGATTTTGAAGCGATCGGTATAATAAAACCTGGATGTTACATACGTCCGCAGAAATTTAATACAGCCTGCACCATATGTGTTGTAGGGTATAAAAATAATTTTCATTTTCAATGCAATAAGAAATAGTTTAAAATAATTGTAAATATTTTATGTTAATACCTATGTAAGCATGCTTCACTTGTCTATGCATAATTCATTGTTTTTACCTAAGAATAAAAAAATAAGATCATAAAAAATCTGTTCAAATCCGGATTCGCTTTACGTTTCAAGACACACACGCTCGCGCACACGTACGCTCCCTCACATTCACACAATTTCTTTTTGCTGTTTCGGAAGGAAAATCTTATTATTATTGAATAGTCGTAAAAAAATTTCCTGAAAGGCAAAAAGTGAATTGTTTGGTAAAAAGGAAAAAAAAAAAAAAAAAAAAGGAGGAAAAGGAGCATAAAAATGACCATAAGCTAACTTATGTATGTATATGAAAAAGAAAACGCACCCACAAATATTACGTACATTACTCAAGAGATTTCTTTTATGCCACTCGTTATCGCCTTCGAAGGTCTTAAGTGCATATGTGTATGGAGTGTACGCAGCTTAGGGGCAATACGCTGTTGAAACAAGTGTTAAGCATTGCGGCTGAGGCTGAAGGTTGTGTGGGTGAGTGTTAAAATAATCATCATAATCATACTTAAGTGAACATGACTGTGTGTGTGTGTGTGTGTATGTGTTTTTTTTTTTTTTTGTTTTTATTAAGGGAAGATTTATTGAATACATTTTGGATGTTTCTACGGTTTTTTCTTTTTTTTTTTATTGTTTTCATATTTGGCCAAAGGTCATAATCGTAAAATCCTATAATTGAATTATTAAAAAAAACGAAAGGTTGGAAAAAATAATAATAAATGGGAGCAAATGACTGTTGATGTCCATATGCCGATCGAAATATTACTGGGGCGTGTCAACAATATTAAGCCATAAGAGGAAATCGAAATTTTATCAGCATTTGCGATGAACTTAAGTTTTTCTTATTGACCTTATAAAAGCTTAGAACTTTTTAAAACTACCCACCATGCAAAGATCTTTCGTTTCTCCTTTTCAGTTTAGAGATTCCGATTTTAATCATCCTCCGTCCTGTTTCTAAGTAATGATTTAGGAATTTTCATACCAATCATAATAATAATTGTACGGTGTTTTGCTTTTTTTTTATTGTGGGTGGGTGTGTTAACGCCCCACCGACAATCAATCAAGTTTATCCATCACTAATATTGCGACCTTGAGTAAAAGTGTGATAATCGCCATAATTTATTGATTGATTTGAAACCGTGAACTACAAACACTTGATAGTATATTTTTAAGACATATTGGAAAAACGTCATGTCTTCTTTATGGTGCCGTCAAAGATACACCGAACGACCGAACGTTAATCGAGACAAATTCCTATAGTCGTAATTCTTGACAGCGAGTAATTGTGCAATTAAAAAAGTCGGTAGCTGCTCTTAACCGCATCTAGAATTAATTGCGTCCTAGGGTGAGGTCAACAGAAACAACAATACATTTATTAAAATTGAAATTTATCAGACAAAAGGTCTGCCTTTTTTCTCACTCGAATCAATCAATCGTGTGTAACTGCGTAATAATAGAAAATGTTTGCCGTGGGATTTTTCGCTCCATTCGCATTTAGCTTTTCACAGATTTGTCTTAAATAATAAGAAACAAAGTCATCGATAGTAGGATTGAACAATTTAAAGCATTAATATGTAATAAAATAGTAGAGCAATCCGAATAACCCGCAAAAAACTCGAAAACGTAACTCGGCAACGGAAGCCGTTAATGAAACACGTTATCGACATGTATACCAAATGTTGCGAGTGAATACGAGCCATCAACCCATTTGCTCTATTAAGATTTTTCCATTGCGACGAAACGACGTAAGGTTGAACTGCTCTCAACTGTTATCGTTAGGCTCTTGAGCAGTCCATAGGGTTTATATATCTGTCCAACTATTCGACTGTTCTCAAGCTAGACTTTTCAACGAACTCATGCGTGTTATCATAACGACTTTGTTTCTGACCTAAGTGAGCCGGGTTATTAAACAGAGTACCGCCCCAAAACCTAACGTAACTTAGGGTGCATGCTTCACGATATCACTTATGCTATAATGCATTTTATACATCACACAACCGGATGATGATGATGATGATGATGATGATGATGATGAATAGGGAAGAATTGAATAATTGAAATTTCTGAAAAAAAGTGCGTTTTTTTGTATATTTTTTCCACTCTACGCGTATTATTCATTAAAACTGATTTGTTTGTTAACAACGAAAAAACAACAAATTTTTTTTTCAAGGCAATAAATATTTGAATCATTGGTAATTCATTTCAAAATGGTCAACATATATCGATAAATTAATGCAACAACAATAACAATGCAATGCAATACAAAATTTATATTAAGCCGAAAACAAAAAAAAAAAAAACAATAAATTTAACCTTCCGTTACCTTTTACAAAATACCTGAAAGCCAATAAAAATTTACACATATGTACGTAGAAGCACAAACATGTACTCGAACTGATAACGAAATTGAAAAATAAAGTAAAAAAAAAAAGGAAAAAAATTTGTAAAAGAAAAAAAAAAAAAAACAAAATGGTTGCGCATGAGCACAACAGTGCAGGGAAAAAGCACAAAAAAAATTCAGTTGTGTTTACACATTTTTTTATGCAAATTAGTTTACACACATAAAACCGCACAAATACACAAACAAACCACCACAATAACTCTCTAGCAATAATACAGTAAAATAAAATTAAACAGAAAAAAACCATAAAGACTTGAGTAAACGTATAAACGTTTAAGTCTACGTTTTATGTGTAACTAAATAAGAAGAAGAAGAAAAAAAAGAACCAAAGACTTCAATAGTTTATTTATGTGCGTCTGATATTTAAGGTAGCGTATAATGCTCGTATACGCAAGCGTGTGTTCCTTTAAAAATTTGTCGCCATAAAAATTCCGTTTTTTGTCTTTCCTATAAATTAATTATTTAATAAATTACAAACAAAAACAGAAATTTATTTTTTTTTTTTTTTTTTTTATAACAAGCAATTATTTTGGATTTTTTTTTTTCTTACAATTTTATGCTTTTAATAAAAATTTCACTTCCTTTTATTTATTAATATATATTAAAAAAAAAATTTAGAATTATTTTCATTACTTTTACATGAGTAAATATTACTTACTTTTCAATTTACTACTAGTGCTTTGTTCTCGGGTCCATGGCGGATCACCGTGCCCGGAAAAATCTCGTAATTTTAAATAGCTTATCGTCAGTCTTATTATCGACGCCTTATCCAACTGACTGGTTATTGCTGAGGGTAACGGTAACATTTTCGCTAATTCATAGAATTCAAAATTCTCTTTGCCGCGTCGCGAGCGTGCGGCATCTCGTGATTTTTCTTTTCGTAACTCTAAAATTCTGCAAGAAAAATATACGAAAAGATTTTAATAAACAGTAATTAACTAATTTTCTTGAGGTTAGTAGGAAGTAGATTATCATTACAAAAAGAGGCAGCAAGAGTTGCACCGTTCAACCGACAATTAAACAAAGTCGCTTCTAATGCTTTTAAACCTAAGATCAGTTCACTTTAGTATTTTTTGCGGCATTTTGCGTATTTTGCGAACATTTGCGTAGATAAAAACAGCGGGCATTGGCGGCCTTGATCTTGATTAACGTGAATACAAGAAGTGTTCATATTCTGATCCGTTGTTATAACAATTACAACTTTTCTTACCTTTTCTCGCAAAATAAATTTGTATTTGAAATTTTATTGTTTGCCCATTTGGTCAAATGATGATAAAAAATTATATATTAATTTTAATTCAACTTTTATCTAAAATTACCTGAAGACCATACGAACAAAAAAAGGCGGACAATCTACTTAAGCCTTTTAGTATATAAATATATTTTTCTTATATACTTTTTCTTTTTCTGCAATTCGGCAAATAAACAACGGATGATTCATTGGGTTGAGTAAAAAAATCCTATATGTCTATCATATATGATACGTATGATACGATATAAGTTGGCATATATCGGATGAACAGATCTATACATTATCTTGCAATCAAATATATGCTACAAATTAATTATGGATTCAATTATGGAGATTCCACTCAGTCATCATTTTTCTTTTTCGTTTTTCTTATTTACCCTTAATGGGTAGATATATGAGAGTTGGCAGGATCATTAACATCTTCTCGGCCTTCTGTGAAGAGCTTGTACAACTTACAAACAAACATTTTTCGGTGAAAGTAGCTTCGCCTAAGTGAAATGTGATGGAGCACTTAATTGTATTTTTCATACAAAATTTAGTGGATGTTCTCTGATATGTTAGCGAAAAAATCGCGAAGCACACCAAAACACGTCTAACCTTTATAACTGTAAACATAATCTGTTGCGGAATGGCTGATTAAGTGAACACGAACTCACTTTTTTTTTTAACACACCTCGTGTGATGTGCTCTCAAGTGAGTATATCGCGGAATGTGTTATAATATAATTGCATCCATAACTTATTATATGACGGAACCAATACAGTTTATTGCCGTACGTTACGTGGTCAATACGGGTACAGGCGATTGAAATATAATGAAAGAAGAAAATTTAAGATTATATTTTATAAAAAAAAAGCATGACTGGCCGAATGTCATAATAACTGCATAGGAGGGTAACTTTCCTTTAATTGTTTCATTCTATTGATTATATGAATGCCTAAAAATTTTAGATCTTCATTGAAGTGCTGTCAGTCATTCATGCTCTTCCCGAACAATATGCAGAAGATATAATGAAAAATATCGTTAGTAAAGTCTTTTTTTACTTTTTGTTTTCTTTTTTTTTTTTGTTTTCGTCTTTGATGAAAACATATTTCGCCACATTTCTTTTCGGTACGTGTGAAAGGAAAACAAAACGTAAATAAGACTAATTGCTGGTAATTAATAAAAATTAATAGCATTTAGTTTTTGTTGAGAAAAAGTAAGTAGAAGTTGAAAAACTCATAAGAAACACAAGAAAAATTCTTTTGTACGATCTCGACTTGCAACAAATCGTTTAATACGTTAATCATGTCATTGTTTTGTCAAGCAATTTATATTTCTGACCCATTTGGGAATAATAAACTTGATGAACATCTTACAAATATTGTTAGTGAATAGAGAATCGCAGTCATTTTATCGAATAATCAAACGAGATATTAAGTCGAAATTCTAGTTTACGAGAGAAATGAAATCAAAATTTTTATATGAAATTCCTTTCTGACGATCACGAATTACGGCAAACTAGCTAGAAAAGTTTAAAAATGACGCAAATGCAGCAACAATTTTATCAGTTGGGTTATACGTATATGTTTTACAATGATCCTAGAATGAGCCCAAGTTTGCATGGGAGTATTAGAGATTGCATGGTAACGTTAATTGGGATTACAATAATATTCAGAAAAAAATCATCATCGTCATGTATCGTGTTAGATGTAATAGAGCTTAGATTAGAGCTTAGATTAGCTAGTAATAGAGCCATTAGTTCATGCCAGACCCATATTACAGATGGCGATCTTCTGTTAAAAATAAACGTCGTCCACATTCACAAAAACAATTTCAATCAACATCTTTCGAAAAATCGTTCAAAATTCTATAGCAGTTGAACTTATAAAAATTTCGAAAAATGATTCTTTTTCAATGAATTTATGAAAAATTATACTGAGACTTCTTAGCAGATGCCTTCTGGGTTGCAAGCGATGACTGTTGATTTGCGATGACTTAATAGACGAAATTATTTTGCTTTTATTAGCTGTGCTCAGTAGGGTTTGCAATTTGATTACAGAAAGATGTTCACCTGAACAACGTATAGAGTTTTTTCAAACTTTTTACCGAAGCAAAATCATGTTCTCGGATGAGTTTTCAATGATTCAGTAGGAAAATAAAATTGTGACGTTTGATGTGATGCTGTACCAAAGCACAAATTATTCGTACGAAATCTTCACATAAAAATGCATAAAAACGACTTGGACGCACCATCAACCTGTAACAGAGGATGAGAGCTATTCTCTTAATTAGAAATTTCTTTGAGAAAACTGATACGACTATAGAAGAATATTTCTTAGCACTATTGTTAGCATTCTTTCAGCGTGAAAAGAAAAGAAAAACATTATTAAATAAACGGCAAGGATCATAGCTTAAAAAAAGGGACCACACAAACATACATACAATTTGCTCATTGATTATTATCACACCAGTAAAAAAACTATAGTGGGGCGCGATTTACAATTAAATACCCCACACTCTACAGTTATTCATATATTGATTTTCCAAATTAGGCCGTTGTAAAGGAAACGGTCGAAAAAGTGATCCGATCGAAGCCACTTTCAAGATTGGTCGTCCCTGAAACAAAAAGCACGCCAGTCCATGAAATTTCCTAAAAATATCTTAAAAATTATCGTCTGTAGGTTAAACACGAAAATGTTTGGACAGCCAACGGACGGATGGACAGACCCGACTTAATGGTGTGTCTTTATTTGTATTCTCATCCATCCGCCAATTCCTCCATTCACCTATGTACACCTTCGTCCGCCTACTCGTACCTCTATCTACCCATTCGCTCACTTATGCGGCCTTATGCCACACTGCTCGTCCGCCCCATTGTCGTACCGCCTATCTGTTTGTCCATCGAGATACTTATTCCTTTGTCCGCCCATCTTTATGGTTAAAAATTATAATAGAAAGCTGAAAACTAACAAGTGAGAAAATTGCACTCGGCTTCGACCGAATCTTTTATACCCATCATCGCTTAATATTAATCAAAAATTTGTTGACCTTGACTACGGTCTCTGAAGTTTGTTTGCGGATCCTGCAAAAATTTTGATAAAAGAAGGATATTTTAATGTTCTAAAATATTGAGTAGGCGTGGCGAATTTTTTCCCGTTTTGTGCAGGAACTGCAGGACTACGCACAGAATATAAATGCAAATTTTAATTTTTGTATCTATTGTGGTTCACAAGTCACGTGGAAAAAGCCAAATTTTTTTTTATTTTTGAAAACCCAGGTGGTCGTAGGTTATGTTGTACTATGGTTATGTCCTTTGTCCGATTTGGCCCATCTCAATACCGAACTGCGTGCCAGAAATTCTAATCTTTGTGGTAAATTTAAAGGCGATTTCTGCATTTGTGCGGCCAGGAGAATATTTAGGGCAGAAATTTTATACGCAGACAGGCAGCCAGATAGATAGATGGATAGACAGACATGCCTAAATCGGTTTGATGTTGTCAGTTTATGAGACGTCTGGAGTTTTCTTCTGGATGTTGCAAACAACCCGTCCTTCCCGCCCATCCTTCGGCGCTGGGCGTAAAAATATATACATTTTTAGTTAAGCGTTTTAAAGTGGCCATGCTCCACAACTATTAAGCAATATCGCGAATGGGGAAGTGACAATAATTTACGGTTCACATATAGCATTTTTTTGCTACCAAGAATTTCTGTCAAGAGAAGACACACATTTTTATGTTATAAAAAATGGAAAAAACATGAATTAGTACTTTTTTACCGCAAAGTGTATGTCTGAACTTGGAGAAAATTTACACTCTACATAATGTGTTACGAAGAAGTTTTAAGAATTAAGGCAATACCAGTTTTCTGATATGTCCTACGGGATGTTGGAAATCATCGGCCACTCGGGTTGGTTTATGGCTTTCGATATCGAGTGAACTCCAACGTAATTTGAATTTGTTACTCGACATCAACTTTATGATCAGAAGACTTTTCATCTAATAAAAAACACAGACTCGATCGACAGCTACAAACTATCTACTCGTGACAACGAGTTTGTGATCGACATCTTTCGAGTTTACTTGATATCGAAAAACATAAATCGACCTCAGTTTGTTATAATTAACTTCGTGTCTTCCGTATACGAGGCGGACTTTGGCGATGATAAATTCTGACGAAATTAGGTTTGTCTGGTCATCGCTATGGGCCTTCAATAGATATCACAATAGTGGAGAAGTGTTACGTTCCCGAACTCATTTCTTTCACTGTTTGGATTGTAGCAACAACTTTGTTTTTTAATTTTGTGATCATAATTAAAAATGTAGTTTAAAGATTATAACTTTTTAACCTATAAATATTCAGTTTTCGTAGTAACGGGTGTAAGAGAGGGTGTTCGAAAAATTACTCCTGACGAATCAAGATTTTCATATCAATTTATAATGTAAAACTATTATTACTTAGCGAATTTTGTCGAAAAACTTTCAGCGGGGAACGGTTGCAAGCGGTCGGTGGATCGATCCAAAGCATTTTCAATAGTGTTCGTCCCCGAGTGAAACTCTATCAGTGTGAAATATCTCGAAAATTGCAATCTCTACACAAAATACACAGATAGTCAACAGATGGCCAGAGGGGCACATGGACAGACAAGCTTAGATTGGTTCAGAATCAATGGCAAAAATAAAATGTGGGCCAAATGTGAGCCCTTCTGGTCGTAGGGTATAAAAAGCGCAATTAAATATCTATAAAAGACGTCAATATAACGTTGAATGGGGAATTATGTCCTACGGCCAGCTGAAAAACGCCAGCGGAAAAACATATTCACATTTAAAAAATCTATTCCTTTAACGAATACGCAAAAATTAATTCAATTTTGTAAAACTAATGCTAATCTGTGAAGTTTTCGAGTTTCATACGTATAATGAAGTAATTTACGTTTTAAACTTTTATTATTAATAATAAATTATTAAGAGCGTAGACAGAAAAACAAAAAAAAAAAAAAAATATATATATATATATATAGACAGATCCTTGTGCAATATTATAGCTGCGCTGGTTGGCTGATGTCTGGTATAATGTAAAAAGTCTCTGCATGGAAAATGATACACAGACTGTGCGTGTTTATTGAGCTAAAGCAACTAAAGACAGATTGCGAGAGTTTTTAGTTAACATACCGCAATAACAAGATTTAATATTTTTAAATTAATGATAGAAGATGATCATCATTTTAGCGGTTTCATCATAAGTGTGCTTATTGTCTTCGTAAGTTGGCTAAAATGCTACTTTACTTTGTGCACAGATGAATATGATTTTGTTTTTATTTATTTGTGATATATGTATATATATATATATACATATATATATATGTATATATAACTTTATATAAAATTTTAAGAGTTACATCTCTGTTTTTTATTTCGTAAATTTTCCACAAGTGATTTCTGGTTCTCTTTGTCGGTATTTTTCTGCTTTTGCTTTTTTTCTGTGTATTTTTAGTTTTTTAATATTTTTATATTCACCACCAAAAAAATAAAAGATATATATTATAATGTGGTCGTTCCGTTTGTAACAATTGCACACTACACATCAGGGAACTAAAAAGTTTCCGTTCTTTTCGATCGGCATTAGATTCTTAAGGCATCTTAGCCGGCCATCTTCGTGTTTTCTTCTCTCCCATTGGAGCTGTGCATTCCTAGTTCCGATTCAAAGATAAAATTTGAAAATAAGGATAATCTTAACGCCTACATGACTTTTAAGTCAAATCCTTGAACTACTGTTGTACGGCCAATAACCACGATTCTAAAGGAGATAACGAGTTAAGATTTCGTAGAAATATTTATTTGCGTCATCAAGAGATTCGGCGTTACGATCTGCCCATGAAAGGGGAACGTTTGTTATTTCGCGTTAATTGCAATAGTAGGTATCCAAGCTTCGCCTAGAGGTGAATGTAACCTTAGTACTCGGTTTTCTTTTTTTTTCTTTTTTTTACTTAATCTTATGAGAGTTATCATTATACGCTTGTAAAGGTTGCTGTAGAGCTTTATGTAGGCTGCTTTTTGGGTTTCTTTTTTAAGCGCTCTTTGTTGCAACTTTTATGTACACTTCTGATCCATATCTTTTTAGTCTAGTGATGATAACTTCATCAGAAATAAGCCGGTTCTTGTTTGTCATCTCATATACATAAACTTTATAATATTTTGTTTTGTTTCTTGATGATATTTGTTAGCTTTGTTTTCTTCTTTTTCAATTTTTTTTTTGTTGATACCTATCTCAGTTTATGCAGATACAACTTTTTTAAAATTTTTTTATTATTTGTTTATATATATACGTTTTTTTTTTTTTTTGGCAATTAAAGCATGTTAACGATGTTCGGCACGGGCCAATAAATTTATTAGAAAAATATAACAAATAAAAAGGTAAATAAATTAAAAGAAATGTAAAGAGTGCCGATGTATAGCAATTCTTTTTCTTAATCAATTGCTCATACTGTAAAGGTCTCTATATTTTTCAAAACACTATGTGAATTGAAGGTCTGTAGCTTATATGCATATCTGCGCATAGTGCAATCTCTGATTAGGTTTCACCTCTTGGTTCAGATGTTTGATTTTACTAAAAAAACTTTTTCTCTTTAATTAAGTGAAGAGAGTTGGCTTTAACTATTTTAGACTTGTAGACTGTTGCATAAGTCCCAAAGGGGAGGAAGGAGCAGTTAAGGCTAAGCTAGGTTGCAAATCGATCTACTTTGGAGATTTTTGTTTCTTTTTGAACGTTTCACTTCAATTAGTTATTGCCTCAAATTTCATAAATCTCGTACACGTCCGCTTGAGTAGCGGAGTAGTTAAGTATCGTGACTACCAAGCCTGTGTTCAATCCTCAAAGGTTCAAATCTCGAGACGGTGAAGTTTACTTTGGTAGTATAGTTATAGCGAGTGCTCAGTCGGTAAAGGCTTATCACTTATTGGGCCGTGGTCGCTTCCCTATCTCTTTCCTCACTTCTTCGTAATTGTTAGCGTACTCCCTCGGTGATTGGTGACATTAAAGAAAAAAAAATAAAAAGTGCATTTTTATTGTCCAATTGCTCCAGTAATGGATATTTAACGTGACAAATATATAATTTATTAGAAATTGTGAACTTTTTTGATACACTCTTGCCAATGATCTTTTTTTGTAGCAATTTCTTGCCTTCCTGTTCCTTTCAATCTTCCATCCGATAATGAAATTCGTTGTAAAATTGATTAGTTAAGGGGCTAAACGACTGTACATTTTTCCGGAAATCAATTTTTTTTTTTTTTGGTTAATGCATGGTTCGCAAATTGTAGTATAAGTGGGAAAAAATTCGTTCTACGAAAACTCTGAGTTATCCTCCAAGCGTCGTAACGCTTAAAGTACGCTTTCGTGAAAGGATTTACAGCTGGGAAGTGGTAGTGTAGTGTCTTGCCTTTTGATTGCTATCTTCTTATCTCGCCCTCATGCACTAACGGAAAGTGTCTGTGGAAAGTGTTTATGATCATTTAAAAGTATTTTCAAAAAAAAGATACGTTAGTGTAGCTTCATCAAAATAATCTTCAAGTAGTTATGAGGCTAAGAACGATTCTGAAGCTTTCATTGCTTCTACTAAGAAATTAAAAGTTTGGGACGAAATTTTTAGAGTTTATTATGGACTCGGCTTTAGAATTATATATTTTCTTGCCATCTCCTCCATTATTTCGCTCTATATGTAAAGTTTAAAACGTGCGACCCTCTCTTTGACAGATGCAGCAAAACGGGTGCTTTTGAGCAAAAAATCGTCGAGGAAAGGGAACAAAAAGTAGTAATTTTCACTTGAATCACAGGCTAATGGAAAACAAGTGACAAAATTGTATTCGCCGTTATTCTAAGAAAATAAAAAAAAAGTATATAAAGTGAGCGTGGATGGTTTTTCTTATTTTGAAAATAAAAGTTTTTGTCGTATAGTCGTGTGGTCGTCGTAGGCATGTCCACTTCCAAATTCTTCTGCATTCTTGTAAGCGATGTTTTCATTTCCGCGAACGTGGGAAAATGTTTTCCACAAATACCATACAGTTACGCAGACAAAGAGATGAGCAGACGAACGGACAGATATGTTTAAATGCATTCCAAATTTGAAACTGACCAAGAATTTATATACTTAATGGGATTTTTGAAGCTTTTTGGAGAATTTTTGTAAACGTATTACAGCATCGCCCGTAGAATATGCGTTCAAATGTTTGTATATTTTACTGCCACAGTTTATGAATAATGAGTAAAAAGTCACTTTTTTATGCCTTTTGAAAAACAGGCGTGTTCTGTGGACGTATTCTTCGACCGATTTGGCCTATTTTCAGTGGCAACGTGCGTGCAAGAAATTCAAATGTTTCTGCCAAATGGCAAGTCGTTAGCTTAATTTTTGCGGCCAGGAGAATGTTTACAACAGACATTACACCGACGGGCAGACAGACAGACGAGCACGCTTAAATCGATGCTGAGCAAGAATATATATATTGTGGGATCTGTGATGCTTCCTTCTGTGTGTTGCAGGCGTTTTGACAAAATGAATATGTCCCTCATCCTTCCCTCCTAATTATATCCCTTTACCTGGAACGGCGGCGTTGCCATCATTTTAATATTTTTCCAGATTATTTTTTTCTCCGCTTTTTTTTTTTTCAAGTGGTTTGCTTCCTTCAGTGCGTAACAGTGAATGGACACTGTAAAGTTCAGCGATTAACATAACTTCATAGACAGTTGTAGTTTAAAAATGTATTTTATTAACAGTTTTAGGAGCTTCTTTTTTCCCCTCTTTCCTTTCTTATATGATTAGGAGAGTAGAGTATTTGTTAATTTTCTTCTTAGTTTTATTTTTTTAATAAAATGTAAACTCAAGCAGAAACCTTGAAAAAAGAAGAAAATTGCTTCATATAACAATTAGTTACACCACATTTGTTACAACATTCGTGATGTTGTTTAACAATAAAAATGGTCGTCAATTTTTCAATACCCCTGCAAGTCCTTCATAGAAAAAAAAAAAATAAAAAATAAATAAATAAAAACAATTAATCTCTTTTGTATTTTTTAGAGTAAGTGAGAGAAGAAAAAAGAAAAAAATCAATTTACTAACAAATTGGTTGTCAATAAGTTTTTCATTATTTCTCATCTTTTTGTTTTTTTGATACTTTTTTTCTTTTTCATTACAACATATTGTGTCAAAAGAAGCGAAAGAAAAAAGCATGTGACGAAATGTTCTTGTTTTTATTCCTTTTCTTCTTCTTGCATGTGCGAAACCTTTCAGATCACAAGCGAAATATTGAAGAGAGAAATAATTATTTTTATATACCTTTCCATATATGTATATCCAGACACGACATGAGCGCAGAGATAGTAGATAGTGTTTGAATGTTAATGTTCTGCGAAAGTAAAATTGATATGACAAAAAAACATTTGCTAAATAAATTAACTAGACAAGCGTAACAGGGCAAATTGTCCAATTATAAAAAAGTTTTATTTAAATTAGAATAATTAATTAATTAATGATTAATGAGAGATTATTTTGATATTGCATTTTTTTTTTCTTTTACTGATAATTTCAAAGCAATTATGGAAAGACTTCGCAACTCAAAAATATTTTAAGTGTTTCTTTGGCAATTTTCGACTGGGTAGTAACTAATAAAAATAGTCGACGATCAAAAACTTTCGAAAATTTGTCACCTCCAGGGCAAAAGATAAACATTTGATTTTTTTTTTTTTTTTTTTTTTTTTTTTTTAAAATTAAATTTTTTTGTTTTTTTTTTTTTTTTTTTTTTTTTTTTTTTAAACTATAATAGTTTGGATTGATGTCTCATATGTCCTCATATTTGAATAATTGAACGGAGAATTTGTGCTTTGTCCACTCAAGGTATTTCAGTCCACATCACGGAGGTGGATTGGATCAAAAAGAATTTGAGCGAAAAGCATTTAATATATCTATTCTCCCGAAACGACATTTTTCGATAATGCAACACACACAACACAATGTTACAAGCAAAAGATTTCTAGCGAATTTTTCAGATATCAATAATAGTTTGTTTAATTTATACCTATCACCGAACTATGAGGGGGCGTCGATCCATCTCTGTGTCTGTCCATCTGTATAATGTCTATTGTAAGCATTCTCCACGCCCACAGCACCACGTAAACTGAGAATAACTCAGTTTTCCAAAACGAATAAATAGTTGGTTTTTTGTTCGTTATTTAAAAACTATCGCAGATAAATGTAAAAAAATTTGAACGTACATTCCGTGGCCGATGCTGTAGCACCTATACAAACAATTGACTGCGCCTACCCAATATTAGTGTGTTGTGAAATTTTAATTTTTTTTAATATCTTTATAAAGCGCAGTAGGAAGCCTCAAAATGCCAATAAAGTATATAAATTCTTCGTCAGTTTCAAATTTGGAATGCATCTAAACATGCTCGTCTGTCCGTCTGTCCATCTATCTGTCTGCGCAACTATGTAGTATTTGTGGTAAACATTCTCGCGTTAGCGAAAACGAAGAATTTGGAAGTGACTTAAAGTTTTCCAAGTGCACGCCTACAACGACCACACGCCTATGCAACAACAACTGTTATTTTGAAAATAGAAAAAATCCATATCCATATCCATATTAGTGAAGATGAGCATTAGAGGGAAAATGTGGTTCTTTCACTTTCTTTGTCTTTTTTAGGGTAACGGTGACGGGTTTAAAAGATTCGGTCACGACCAAATATAATTCTTTGCTTTGCACACTTCAACCTACATTGGTGTCCAGGATTGCTAGATTTTTTTTTTGACTGGATCATAGTATTCGAAGCACTGAAATACAACTTTTTAAGGTCACATAACGGATACAAAGTTTGCATGTGAGAGCCATTTTAAAGTGTATATCAAAGTTTTTTTTGGCATAATTTATCTGTTCAATAAAGTTGTTAACCAAAAGTATAATGGCTTCAGATTCAGGTCTAATAACTTGTCGATTAAATATGTATATAATTTTATTGGATTCGTCTTGCGATTAATGTACAATCGATTGTTGCAGACCCACAACATTTCAAAATTGAAAATTTTAAATTTATTCGGCAGGAAATAGATCGAAACTAGGGAACTAGTATACAAAAGGATCAATATGAAATGTATTATTACGTGGGTGTAAAAAGTCTTTGAATAGTTTGCTCAAGTATGTGCCCTGAGAGATTGTGCATCGTAGCTTGGATTTACAATTCGTGGATGCCTTATTTGGGAAAAAGGCTTTTGCCCCATTTAGGCTATGCTAGCATGATGTATTACAACTAAGCCCAAGAGTAATCCCAGCGAAAATCCGGTGAATGATCCTTGAGAACTTTGACCAGGACGACGGTTTTTTAATAGATTTGTTTTGATCATTAAAATTGAAATATGAGATTAAAGCTGGCCATGTATTCTCAATTGGATTTCATGGACTAATTTTATTTTATTTATTTATTTAGTAGACATGAAATTCAGCTAAAATAAATTAATAGTTGAATTCAAATGAAATGGACTCTTAGAAGTAAATCTTTTATTATTTATGATTAATAATTAATGCAAAGTACGTAAAGGAAAAAAAAATGATGAAAATATATAAAAAAGCATGAAATTCATCTATAAATAAATAAGAGAGTGAGCGAAAAAAAGGGAAAAGAAAAATAAAACCATGTACACATTTAGTATAGAGGCATACTCACACCCGGCACAGATCCGAGTTGTGGGTGGACCCCTAAGTCATTGCAAACATGCAAACGCTTGTCAACCGATGCTAGTAAAAAAATTCAATTAATTTCTGAATCATAAACGAGATTAAGATTGCAAGTTAATTTAAATACGATATAGACAAAGAAGAACAAGAATTAGAAGAAGAAGAAGAAATATTGTTTTGATAAAATTTAAAGAATCCGATATTTTTGCTAGGGACTCTGAACGGATTGAAAAGCTCGTAATTGTATTTACATTGATTGAGCTTTATGCAGATACAGTTCGTGGAGAATGCCGGGGAATCGATAGTACGTACCATTTATTAACTTAACTGGGAAGCAAACGCCAAGAATAAACCTACATTTCTCAAGTGACGTTAAGGCTGACAGAAACACAAAAGGAGGCGAAGAGACAAACAAACCAACCCCCATTCAAATTCCCAACGACAAAGGGCAGGAATTGCTTTTGAACGTATCCTATTGAATCTATATAACATCTATAAGAAGAAGACTGCACAATAGAGGCAAACATAACTATTGACCTGATTAAGCTCATGTATAGCCTTTTGGAATGTTAGATTCATTAAGCTCTTTGAGCCATTTGAGCCAGTTTAATGAAACCTAGCGCCGACCTAGTTTTACTTGAAGAGAGCTCAGTGCGCAGATTAAAACGTAATCTTTTGTCGAATAGAACTCCTGAATCCCTGAAAGAATCTATGTTTTTGCAATTTTTGTGTGTCAGTAGTAAATAAATTCCTTCTTGCGAAAGAAAGCTTCTTGCATTTTTTTAATTATAATTTCATAAAATTTAATGGGCGGAATTTAATCACCAATGAGCCCTCATTGATGTAAATAGAATGAATAAAAAGCGGCCCTAAGTGGCTAAGTGGCGTTGAGAGACGTCACGGGGGATCCATCAGATGTGATGCAGTTAAATAGAGCCCTGAATGATCTGTTATGGCGATAAGAGATTATTAATTTCAATTCGTGCAAAGGGAACTCAGGGGCCTGGGGTTTAAAGATCTCTAACTTGTGCTTAACTAAGTCACACGGTTTACTAAAAGCATACGACATACGACATCCGTTCGAGAGGCACTGGGGAAAGTCTTGAAAACATGGCAAGTACACTTTAAGAGGTTCGTAGCACTTGATACTCCTTTTACAAAGCCAGGCTTAAATGGCGGAATATGAGCGAATTGCTGAGTAAAAATTCGTTTAAACAATTTAGGTAAGACATTCAACTTCAACAATGCCTTTATATTATAGTTCTGGACAAAATTTCCATTATTACATTTGTGAAGTTGGATAAGGAACCTCATCTTCCAACACAAAGGGGAAATACCTGATTTCAAGGACTACTTTCAGTATACATGATGAATTGACATCAGACTCAGACATATAACTATAGTTCAAGTTTTGTAATACGTCATTTAGTGAAATGATGATCAAGTTCGGAATCGAAATCGAGAAGATAATCCTAAAGATTTGTAAGTAGCTTCTTTACAACTACCTTTCAAAAGCTTAATAAGTTGCGAAAATCGCAATCGTAATAGCGTATTGTCCAACGATAAATTGAAAATTCCAAAAAAGTATTTAACGGAATGGCCAGATAATACTGCCGCGCTATACAATCTACTTATACTTGATTTTGATTTGATATTTTTCAAGGCGGATATAATTTTTTTTTTTTTTGGAAATTTATTATGTTCTTTTTCTTCTCTACTATTTGTAATCTAATTGTTCCCATCGCTCTTAAATCCATTTCAACCTTTTATAGATGTAGATCAACTAATCAACACAAGAAAAAAGAAAAAACAATTTTTTTTTATATCACTTTTAAAATCTTATGGGCATGAAAGCATTATAAAGCAGCTTAACAGATTACAAGGACTGTTAGAAGGCATTAATTCATAACACTGATCGCGACATAAATAAACATGAAATTGTGAAAAATCGTAAAAAAAGAAAAAAAAAGAAAGAAAGTAAAGACAACCGAATTTTATCAGTGAAAGATCGTCGCCAATATTTTGCCGTAAAAAACGCAATCAAGCATGAAAGCTGATTAAAGTTGAAGTTTCATTTGATATTGAAAAATGTAAATCAAAGCATATGTTTTCGTTTTTTTTTTTTTTTTCTTGCTCACCAAAAAAAAAAGTTAAAAAATAATATTGCAACCCCTTTAATTTTGCCCGAACATAACGCAACGCATGTAGTCGCAACAACTATTGATCTTTAGCACTTTCACACTATTCGTTATAACATTGAAACGTAGATTTTTTTTGTTTACTTTTTTTATTTTAAACTTTTGAAATGCGAAGATGTCCGCATAATCACATTTTCTATTCTAAACACTACCAAAGTAGTAGCGTGCCCTGAACAACTTGCGATACAAGGGAACATTAAGCTTATGCAAATGAATGCAACATCAAGAAGAGGTTGAGATGGGCCCACCTTTTGCCATAAAGTTAATATTTTTTTGGAGGTAGAGTTAGTTTAATTTTCTTGCATTTGAACGCAGCAATCTTTCTGTTAAATATCTTGTATGGAGACATGCGAACCATTTATCGTCGTCACCTATTCCTAAAGCTTTGTAAGTATAAAGCGATAGATACTTTTGTCCGTCATAATGTTTATTCATCTATTTGGACTGCATTGCATTCTTGTTTGTAAGCTCATGTAACTCTCAAATATTGTTTTTATGCACTTTTCATAATTTTCTCATATTTGATGCTCTAGATGGAAAGTGAAGTTAATTGAATGATTTTTCCATTCGATCTGTTGTATAAGTCAACACTGTATACTTTTCTGATAACGATATCCTTTATGCTATATTCACGCACATATTCAACGTAACATTGCTTCGGCATAACTCAATGGGCCATTCAGAAATAGTTACTGCTTTTCGTGGTAGGAGTAGCTTCGGTAGTAGTAGTAGTAGTAGTTAATCTAATTGCGGTGATATTGGAACGTATCTAACGATTTTAAGATATTTGGTGCTCGATAAAAAATTGATAAGTGATTTCATTGACTTGAGATAAACTGCAATGTCCCGATAGGTAATTTTAAGCACTTTCTTTTAGTAGACCTATAACGGTTTTTTGCCAAAATCTGATCAGATGAGTTATTTACAATCTGATCTCTTTATTGAATTCCTTATATACTATCAAACCTTCTCTGCTTAGTATTTGTGATGTGTCCAAAGTAGTACTTAAACTAAAATTATTAATTTTCTTAGTTTTTGTAGCTTCTTATCTTCAGTCCAGTATAAGCTGTGAGTGTGCTTCTGTGCTTCTCTGCTTCTATGCTTTTTGATATTGATTTTGTGAAAACGTTTGCTATGCCAAGAAGGACGCTTTAGACAAAGTGTATATATTCTCGATTAGCATCAAATTTTAATCGATTTAAGCATATCTCGTAGGTCTGTCGGTCCCTCCGTTTGTGTAATGTCCGTTATAAACATTTTCCTGGTCGCAAAAAATAACGTATTGGCTTAAAGTTGGGCAGACTCATTAAAAGCTCTTGCATGAGATTTAGTATTGATAATGGACCACATCTGTCGAAGGCCACACCCACAGTAGAACGTAAACTGAAAACATCTTCGTTTTTCAAAAGAAATAAAAAATTGATTTTTTGCTCGTTACTCATAAACTATCGCAGATACATTTAGAAAAATTTGAAAGCACATTCCATGGCCGCTGCTGTAGCATTTGTATAAAATTGGAAAAATTGACCACGCGTATCAAATATTATAGTGTATCAAAATTGAATTTTTTTTTCACTACCTTTACAAGCTTCAAAAACCCCATAAAATATCTAAATTCTTGGCCACTTTCAGATTCGAAATGCACCTAAGCATGACCGTCTGTTCGTGGGTCCATCTCTCAATCTGTCCAACCGTCTAGCGAAATAAAGAAATCGCCTAAGAATTTGCAAAATAACCCAAATCGATCAAAAGACACACATACACACGCCTATGCAACAAAAAGTGAGAACACTTTGCTTTCCATTCTTTTTGCTCGATACTCATTAACTGTAAGCCATACACACCATATAAATGTCCCCATTTTTATTTTGAAAGTAGAAAAAATCAGCGAAGCTCACCCCATATTATAGGGTATCAAAATTTAGTTCTTTGTTTTTTTTTTTTAATCTCTTTTCGGATAAGGACGGCGGGTGCAAAAGATTCAGTCACGAGCGAATATAATTTTCCAACTTTTTTTTTTTTTCTTCTTCTTAATTTATCTACGCAATTATACTTCTATATATACTTTTATTCCATTTAAGATCTTGGTTTTCATTTAAAATCTTTTATTTAGGTTTTAGTCATCAATTTTTAAATTAAGCGCAATCGTAAGAATCTACTAAGTGTTTAACTTCATGTATATAAAAACATAAATAAATTTAGAGTAAGTAACGTAATCAAAATATAAATTTTTCTCGCACTGGTTGTTAACAAAACCTACTGAAAGAAGGACCTTATAAGTGCACAGACACGGTAGTGATATCCACGCATAACGAAATCAATAAAAAATTAGGATTAGAGAAAGGACAGATAATTGAGTTTAGGATTTTTCCTACTTCTTACGGCATCAAAAGAAAGCTTGAACAAAAAATGGAATGAGAAGAAATTGCGAGGGTGAATGAAAAAAAATTTCCATTGTCCCCGTGTTGGACGAGATAGCTTTGCATTCAAAAAAAAAAAAAAAAAAAAAGGACCATATGTTCCCTAAGTTATGAAAATTGTAAATAAATTTTGCATCCGACTACGTTGTGAGACGTCGCTGTTGGACATTGGACGTTACATGTTTTCTCATATTATGTCGATTTCTTTTTATTAAGGCAAAGATATTAATATTGATTTGAGAGTCCATTGTTATGAGCGTATTAAGATAAAAGTATTAAAATAAAGTAATGAAATTTTTCGAAATTTTGATTGCGTTCAAAGCTCGAAACTCTCTCTACATATTCCTTTTCGGACTTTTTCTCTTATTCTATTTTATTAAATTATCATTACCGTTATCAGCGACTAGATCTGTGATATGTTTTTAGTCATGCCAAATATTATTACTATTAAATTCAATTAATCTCGGTAAAGGTTGTCCGTATTCTATAAACGGAAACATTGGAGCTTGTTAGGCGAGCAAAGAGAAAAAGCGTTGAGCGTTGCTGAATTTATTTACGCGACAAATACAGGAAAGCTATGATATTTTTGTCAAGTCTTCAATTGCACCTGGAAGGCTTGATAAAAAATCGAATCAAAAATATCTATAGACTCTGCAATGATTACATGATTATATGATATTGAAAAACTTAACTTTTGCAGAAATGCAAAGAAAGTACTTTAGGATGTTTCACGTAAACTATTGCCATAATTATAAGGCCGTAAACTAAAGGGTATATTATCGCTTTGTGATCATAAACGAAAGTTATGTCTATTCTTGTTCTAGCTGTTTTGATTTTGCTTCAATTTTGATATTCCGAAGGAAAAATCTCTCATAAGAAAACGCTTCGATATAAATTGTTTTAGAAATACTGTACAGAAAATAATGCCGCTTAACTTGTGCTGCTATAAGTCTCCTTATACTTCTATTACTTTGGATGATTAAATAAAGAAAACTGTTTTAATTTTGACAAGTCCAAGTGTTTTAATTTTGACAAGTCCCGCAACTCTTGTAATACATAGTGAAAAAGTAAAGCAATTCCAAGGGATGTAATTTTTTCTACTTCTTACAAAATGAATGAGAAGACTGGGTAATTGCTTTTGAAAACTATGATGACGTCAGAGGAACATAAATATTATCTTTGAAAATTTCATAAGTAAATCATTCAATGAACGTGAAAAGTTGACCTCTTCCTCTCCTATTATCGTTTAGCTAACTTTGAGGTCTGAGGAACATCTCAAAAATTTCTTTAAGCTTCCTTCGACCATTTGAGTTCCTACTTGGGAGGTAGTTCAACACCACGGGTACGATTATCATCTTTCTAATCGCATTTTCTAATTTTAATAATAAACTCAAATTAAGTTTTCTTCGGTAAAAGCACAAAGCAAACTTTATTTAGGGAAAGTTGCATTTGATAATTACTTTGACCACTTTTCCGACTTTAGAACTGACCAGCCTGGCAAAATCTCGAACTTTATCATTATGTCAATGACAACGCACTTAACTCGCATTAATAGTTCAAATAATTACAAATTTAGATGAAAAATTATTTAAGTTGCCTTCCAACCGATACATATATTATGAGCGAATTTTCTTCGTCTCACTTTCTAAATCGAATTTAATCGAATTATCCGTTCTATTAAAATTTCTCTTATATCTATTTGATTAGTTATGTGATGTTGAAATATAAGTTAAATCGATTTTGGTTTACTGATTGTTGCAAATCAATGGAAAAGCAATAAGTTTCGCTTGCTACCCAACTATTTCGTATACGACAAAACTTCTAACTGTCCTCATATACATTTTATTAATTGTATTCATTTTATTATACATATGTATATGTATCATCTAAAGAATTGCTATTAGAATCGGAAAAGGACTGAGTATTTTAATATCACTACGTGTTTTTTTTTTTGCCAGACAGGCCTGAATTGGAATATGTATGCAGCAGTAATGCATTTAGTCTCCATTCGTTTCTTCTTAAATAACGAATTAATTTAATGTGCATTAGTTTTCATATTAACCGAGGTGAGAATTTCGAAAACTAATTGATATTTGAAAAGTTTGATGATATAATACTTGACAGTATTACACGATTTTTTTCAAGTTCGTCTTAAGCTGTAATCGATGGACAACTGCCAGACGGAATTCACTAAAAACACAAAATCATATTACGACAAGAACATTGCCTGAAAATATTGTCAAGGCCGGAGCAGGCGATCACATATCCATCATATCTAACCTTCTATATCTATAGCTATCTAATAAAGCGGAAATCCTAACATTAAAAAAAAAAAAGAAAGAAAAAACAAATAAAAATAGCTTTCATTAAAATATTCAAGTATTTCTTACGTACGGCGGACCTTAGTATATATAATATATACCTATATATATATATATATATATATAAAATAAAAGGGGAGGAGACCATTTATGTTCGATTTAAACATCAAACATCTAAACATTCTTTCATATCAAACATACAATAAATAAGTAAAAAGTGAATAGGAAGTTTCTGCGCATAGGTAAGGGCGTGACGCGTTTACGAGTACGCCTTTGATTAATAGAGAGACTCCAAATCAAATTTGTTCTTATGTTTTTACTTTGCTCCTTAAGAGAATAATGATCCGCCGGGACAGGTATTTGAAAATGTTTTGTTATCATTTTCAACAATGTTATGCACAATTAAATATTTGCATGGCGACAAGGATGCGGAAATATGTACGTGACCCATAGTTATTTCGTATACATACATTATTATTTCCAATATGTTTTTTTTTCTATATTTAAATTAAAGAAGAAGTTTAAAGATTGCGTCGATTTTTAGAAAATTTGGTATCCTTTGATTTTTTGCAGTTTATTTCTTACTAACCCTGGGTCACTGGTGTGCTGTTGAGTGTGGTGTATACCAGCAGCACCTTGTTGATGTTGATTTGTCATTTTATTATAAGGCACGGCACATAGATCTTGATGTGGCACTAGCCATGAATGAGCAAAGGGTCCGGCACTGACAGCCGGCATACCTAAAGAGCCCATTGGCGTCATATGCGTGCCAGGATGACTCGGTGCCGATTGGCGTTGATAGCCATAATCCATGGCAACGGGTGGATAAGGTAACATTATGGAGCAGTGGGCTCCTTTTTGTTTTTCTTTTCTTAGTAAATATAAACAACTAGAGGCTGTTTGCAATAAACATACACAAACGTACTTAAAGTATTTTCAATTTTTTTTTTACTTCAGCACTGAACCATATTTCTTAAGGATTTATTTAAATGTGATTTATGAAAGCTTAAATATTTTGAGAGATTATTGGCTGCAAATTATTAAAGAGGTATATAACAAGTTATCGCAAATGATTTGAATTTTTTTTTTTTTTTTTTTATGTTAATGTTTTGTTTAGAGTTAAAAACACACTTTCGCTTTTATTGCTTGCTGCTATGTTAACATAAGTAATAGAATACTTATGTTAACAATAATAATAACATAATATGCACGTTCAAAATTTTATTAACATGTTCAACACATGTTTTATAGTTTAGAACACAGCGTGGAAATGGCCTTATACTCGCTTATACACACACAGACATTTTAATGTATACATGCACACTCATATATATATATATTTATATATATATATATATATATATACATGTATATGTATATTATATACATATAAGTGCAGTTATCCTTCTTCTACAGAAATTTATTTGAAAACTAATCAAAATTCAAATTTGTACGTCAATCGAACGTGTTACGACAATTTTGTATTAGCGCGTGTAACAACAAAGGCAAGAGCCAAAATAAAAGCACAACATAGCCGAGAATTTACACGCGCGCGTCCAGTTAAAATGCGTTTTTTGTTGTTTTTGTTGGGTTTCTTTTGCTTAAAACAGCCTGCCGCACGTCATGTGTTCTTTTATTTTTTTTTTTTTTTTTTTTTTTTTTTTTTTTTTTTTTTTTTGGCAATGAAGCACGTATTGCGCGTTATTGAACCAAGTCCAGCATCCGATTGATGGCAATGACGACCCTGTTGATGATGAGTTGTAATTCTAACACGCACAAAAACACTTGTACACGTACACGTACTCGATGCACTATATTTCCACGGAGTAGTGAAAGGCTGCACACTGGCTGTGTAGAGTTTCCAGAATAAAAACAAAGAAAAAACAAAAACAAAAATAACAGAAAAACCTCTCGTACACACTTTTCACTAATGTTCACTCTGTGTGTGCGTGTATCTTATAGGTTTATGTAGGTTTTCCTTGCGGTCTGCACACTTTACCGCTACTGTGCTCGTTAACTAATACTAATACACTGAAGAAAGCCTGAGATGTTTTTATTAAAATGCTAAGCGTATTACAATCGTACGTCCGTTGTTGGCGACGAGTACGTGCAGAATAATTCGTACGGGCCACGTTCACGTCACAAACAAAACACTAAAACCAAAATGGAATTGAAGATGTTTTACAAAAATATATAAAAAAAAAAAGAAAGAAAAATGCACAAACACACATACATACACATTTCAAATATGTATAAAAAAATAAAAGAAACAAAAGCAACGGTGTGTAAAGAAAAAACGTTGCATACAATAAGAACATTAACAGTACTTATACACATATCCATACGCACAAATACAAACACTATGACATTCTTAGGTATACGCATAACGTTTGCTTGTTTAAATTTTGTATAGTATATGAATGTCTGTCCATTTATTTGTCTCTTTGTCTGTGAGGGTGACATAGCTGGCTCGGCATGCACAACACGAACCAACCATTCATCCAGATTCTAAAACTACTGATGAAGAAGAAGAATAAGAAAAACAAAATATACATATACATTTATTCATATAGAGAGAAAAGAAGAGAAACAAAAAAGAAAAATCTCTACCATCTATAGCCAGGAGTAAAATGTTATAACCAACGAACGTGCAGTTAGACACTCACACGTCCATAGAATCACATATAATATACACTCACTCACATGCCATGCATGCCTACTCCCCCACTTTGTTAGTCGCTTATTTACTTAACCGCCCCACATTGTGCTATAGATCTCTGTTGTGTTTGTGTTTAAGTGTGTGTGTGTGTGTGTGTTTGTGTATATATATATATATATATATATATATATATATGCGCTCGCGCGCGTATGTACATATATGTATGCGTACGACCAGGATTCTTCTATTTTCTAACCAGTGTGCACCTGACTTGCCGCACAGTCATGTACTTGTCGCACCAGTAGCATTTTAAGCAGTCTCACGCTTGCACATTACTCTTAAAACGTGAGCTCTGCCACAGTCACATTCGCTCACTACTAAGGCCATCATTAACAATATATGTAAGTTTATATGCATATACGAGTTTATAACCCAGAAAGACAACAAAACACAAAAAACAACAATCATGAACTAGAAAAAAGAATTCAGTTATTTATAAAATGTACTCTTTTTTTAATTTTGTTCAAAGGGTTTCTCTTTTCCCTTATCTCTCGCGTGCTCTCACTCTATCTCTCTTAGAGAAATTAAAAAGAGAGTAGAGAGGGAGCCCGTACTCGAGAATTGTTAAAATTTTCAGAATGATGAAAAATGAAATTTTCGATTTTTGCCAAAAACGTAAGGGGTAACATTCTCCGACATCGGAAACAATGAAATATTCGCTTATTGCCGGAAACGTAAGCCGTAAAATTGTCAACAATCGAAAAAATGAAAAATGAAATTTTCGATAGCTGCTTCACTGAAATGCTCTACGTGGGCAAAGCAAGAGCAACAACAATCGATCCTTCGCGTAAATCTGCTCCAGGTACAATGTATGAAAATGGAAAATGAAAGGATATATATACATATATATATATATATATATGATATATATATATGACGACGTCGTCGTTTTTTGAAATATGTGGCATAATACGCTAGAGAAGTAATTTTAATGAAAATTCTACAAGAACATATAAACCCTGCAGCAATAAAAGTTCCAAACCCAAAGTATATGGTAGTGTAATTTAAAAAAATTAATTTATTATTAAAATTAATGATTAGTTACATTTAGTTAAGGTTACATTACGTGGACGATTCCGAGTTCAACTGGTGCAATAACTAGCATTTAAACTAACGACGTTCTCTTTAAGGCGTTTTGCAATCATCAAAAGTAAGTGAAACTTTCCCGGCCTTCTTCGCTACATGCTAATCAATCCAAAATTAGTTTATAAACGGTTATTATATGCGGTCCGTCAAATCGTGTGCTTGATTACTTGTGTTAAATCGATGTATAGGTCGCACAATTTTCAAATTTGATATAATTAACTGCAATAAGGGGGCACTTTAAAAAGTGCTAAAGTCAAATTTTCACCGTTTTTTCCCCGAAAACATGAGATTGTCATCGAGTTATATATAGTTTTGAAAATTTGCATAGATTTCATCAATAGGAATAATTGCGTGAATTCCTTCACGAAAAAATTCTTCTTTTTATCTTGGGCCAATACGACTTTAATACGATCCTTGCATGGTTGAATGTTCACAATCGGCTAAGATAATCCATAAGATCGATATATTCGATAGGTTACAAGTTATTTATAAGTTTCTCACAAATCACGATTATGTTCGGTAAACTGTAGTCAATGGTAATTCAATATATAGGCCGAGTGTATAGGCCGAGTGCAAGCAATTGAAGGGTAACTAAACAATGGACGAACTGACATATAGATTAAAACATTTTAGATTAAATAAATCATAGTTTCATTAGTTCATTAAATTAAAAGAGTTACGAACGTTACGAACCAATTAATTTACCATTTCAGTTTTAGTGTATAAAAAAAATTCGATTACTGTTAAAATAACATTTATTCTCTTTATAAGCGTAAGAGCATTGTGCTCATTTGAATGAATGCTTACTCTCCGTCAACCATTTATAATATATTGTTGCGTACGCAAATGGGCGGGACGTGACTGTTGTGTGCATAGTTTTTTTTTTTTTTTTGTAATGTCTATTGTTGTTGCTTTAAGCATGAAAATAATTCGCACGAATCGGAATCAACGTAATACGCATACATAATGAGAATGTGTGCAATGTTGTTGTAATTGCTTTTGCTGTGCAAAGGATTATTTAAATAGAAGAACAAATTCCCAAAAGTATAAAACAAAATATATAAAATATACACGATTAACCAAGAGATGGAGTTAAAGGGTTTGAATGAATGAAGCAACTTTGAGAGAATTCACTTACTCTCTGTCTGCTTTTCTGACTTATATTTGTCGCTTACTTCCTCATTGTTGCTCTTCGCTTACTTACAGCAGTGTATGCAGTATTTCGTTATGTACATGTATATATATATATATATATATATAGATATATATATATAATGTGCGTACGTGCGAATGGCTGGCATGGCTACAAATACAAATGCACGAAACCATCGTTATTGTTTTTATTCGAGTCTATACTAACGAATTCGTGTGTGAAGAGTGATGAAGTTTTATGGTGTTTTGCTAGTGTGTTCTCTATCCGTCTTATGCTCTCTTTCGCTCTTACCACGCCCGTAACGTGCTAACAAACAGATTAACATGCATAGCGTTGTTGTTTTGTAGTTGTGTATTTTTATTTTTTTTTTTTTTTGGTTTTTTTTCAGAAAATCTCCACGGTATGAATACACAAACACAGTCACACACACCAATTAGTTAGTATCTTAACAATTTTTTTTTTTTTTTTTAAATTAAAATATTTTTGAGTTTGTAATCATTTCGCTTGGTGGGATCTTATCGAATAATATTTGTATACAATTTTTGGGAATTTTAGTATTTGTACATGTTTGCTCATACACTTACTTTCGTTGCGTCATTTACTATCTCTTTCTAATAGATAAGTATTACTACCGTTATTGTGTGCGTGTTTGTGCAGTTGATATTTTATATTTTTGGGTACCTAAAAGGAAAGAGAACACACACACACACACACACACGCGCGGACACAGGTCCATGGAAGTATGTGCTTTGTTGTTATCTGTCTATTCAACTGCTGGTAGTGTATACTTCCTTGCATTCGTTTATGTGCGCACGTGTGTGTTTACATATCTGTGTGCATTGGTATGTGACCGAAATTTCAATTACACCAATCGTAAACTTTTGAATCAACAAACTCCATCCGTGTACATATAAATATATACATATATATATATATATATATATATATATATATATATATATATATATATATATATATATA
>KK502466.1:968663-1019890 GCA_000688735.1 Glossina austeni | reverse complement strand
CATATATATATATATATATATATATATATATATAAATATATACATATATATATATATATATATATATATATATATACATATACAACAACATGTTTATAGTGTTTTTGTAATGTTTTCGTGTGTATTTAATAAAAGTTTTTATATATATATCTATATATATATATATTTGTATATTGTATGTATGTTATATATATGTATATATTTATATATATATATATATATATATTGTATATATAGGTAGTTTTCTATTTAATCCGTAACATTTCACTATTGGGCGGCTTTCTTTCTTTGGATATTACGATGCGTTTACGTAATTGTTGTCATTTCTTTTACGGCGTAGGAGTTGTCTCCAACTTTTCTCCATAGTTATGTAGTTTGCACAGTTATGCATGCATACACATACCCATACATGCCTTGCTTTTATATTGAAAAGGAAGTAATTTTAATTCACATATGTATGCAAAACTTTGTTGCGAAATTTCAATTTAGAAAGTTTTGCTTTTAAATTCGTTTCGAGCATTAAGTTTCAATTATTAAGTAAATAGGTGAAATATAATGTAATAAAAGAATAATACTTTTATTAATTGGTTTAAAGTTTGTCATAGCAAATTTTTATAGGCAAAGTCCTAACTAACTAAAGCTAACACACGTTGATTAAAAGACAATTTTCGGGAAAGAAAGCTTATGAGTTTTTAATCAGTTGACTAAATCAAAATTTTGAAAGGAAATTTCTTAAACTTATACATATGCGTTTACTTAAAGTAAAAGATTTTCATCTCCTTTGGAAAAGAACTTGTTCTTGTGTAAGAGATAATCGCCGACAAATCTGTAGTGTAGATTTTGGCGGTATGCTGAGAAGATTCAGAATATGAATTTATACAAATCAGTTGAACTTTCTCTTTCTCTGACAAGCCAGCGCACGCAATTATTTCACGGCTTTTTACCCATTGCTTTTGAAATTTTGTTGACACAAATTAGTCAACTTCGATTACTCTGTCACTTTCTACCGATCCGTTGAATTGTCAACACATGCCAACCAACGTAAGGGATTTAAAAGCGAAAACATCCTTTGCTTCCCTTTCAGAAGTAATCTCGGAGTAGAGCCTTTTTTTTAAATACTACTCATATCTTTTTCATTAAGTACTTCTAATAGGAAAAGTTATAAGTGATCAAAGCACATAGGGCTTGCATTTTTACCCAACTTTTTAATTTCTAAACCAAGTCATTTAAAATGAAAAATGAGTTAAATTCATCTAAAACGATTTTAAGGCCTGCCTTTCTTGAGAAGCAGGGATTTGTAAACCCTGAGTAAATAGCAAAAAGGAAAAAGAAAACTTTTTACAATTTCTATAAAACTGAAGCAACTACAGAACTATTCTCATATAGTTTCAGGAGTGGATTGATTATGGAACAGTAGAATATCTATAACTAAACCTGAAAACTTTTTCGCCTGAAAAGGCCCAGTGAGTTTATAAAGTTTCTTTAGACGATAAAATTCCTTCAAGGCCTGAAGCCCTGGTAACAGCTTAAAAAAGCATTTATTTTTTTGATAACCGTGTTTTTTGAATGAAAGAAACGGTAGTAGAGTAGTAATATACAACGAAATTATTAAGCATTAAAAAAGAAATATTTATGGAAAATATTAATAAATGGAAACATCGTAGCCACTCTCTGAAGCATCTTTAACTTAAAAGATTCTGTCGACCATAAATTAACTAAAGAAAAGTCAATCCATATGTTTGTAGTTGAGAGAGATAATAGGGTGACTGGAAAGTTCTATCGTATTTTACTATCTGTAGATAATTTATTTGCTACATCGAGGTAAGCCGGTATAATGCATCATGGGATGTCTCCTAATGCAACGTTTCTTTTGTGGAATATAAGAGGACTACTTTTTATACTTTTCCTCGGTACAGTTAGTACAGTCAGCGAAGTACAGAGTGAGTAAAGTGAAGTGGATAAATTGCATTTAGAATATTGGGTTTGTATCAGTTGCAGAACGGATGCAATACATCGGTTGCTTGTAGAAGCTTACGTGACACATTGGGAAGGGAACTTGTTGATGTCCGGATCTGGCAAAGATGGTTTGCCAAATTGCATTCCGGAGATTTCAGTCACTTTGCAATTGCAAAGGCGATCGGCATCCACCATTCGACTGGCGCGGAGCATGTCAAACATTTTCAAATTCAAATTCAAATATTTTTTTGTAAATATGACAGGAATTTCGCGACCACCTAATACCGCGATTGTTTTGAAAATATTGTTTTCGTGTGATTGCCGAATATTTGGTTCAAATAAAGGCAATCGTTTGTTAATAAATAAACTTTAAATGAACTCATTACCATACTATGCTGAAATTGTTCTATGCTAGCGAGTAAAATGAGTTTACAATTTTGAAATTTATATACATTTATATGTATGGGCTTTTAAGAATTTTTAACATTGATGTGCTATCCCGGGACTTTAAAACTAATCTTGCATCTTTAAATGTTTTCCCTCACTCGTTTTTCCCTTGAAGAGGAAAGGCGAACGCTTTTCACGAGATTATTGACGAAAATAGTTATCAAAACGAGCATCGCTTGCTTGTTTGTGAGCCTCTATTTCCATTTTCCAATGAAAGAACAAGCAAAAGTTAATTAGATCACTTCTTATTCAGGGCTATGGTTTGAGTGTATGTGTATGTTAAATTAAACAAAGTCTTATTATATATTACAATATCTAATAAGTTGACGAAAACGTTTATGAAATCTTTCCCAATAGATGGCTTAAGGGTTGTAGAGTTTTGTTAATTAATACCAACTCTCTCAAATTATGCTGCAGTGCTTGTGATAGATAAGAGTTCCAGTGATAGATAATAAAAAGAGAAAAAAAAAACATTGTGATATTCAGGTGATAATTAGGTCGTAAAACGAAGGCATTTTGAAAATTTTGAAAAAATCGCTTGTTTTTCAATATCTTCAACGAGCAAGCGATGACATTCCTCGAGTTTATGAAAAAAATTAGTGTGATGTGTATATATACATATGTATACATATATACACACATTTATAGAAAAATAGATGTATGTTGCTTTATGTTGGTGAAGGGTACTCTTTTCCCTTCCCATTTCATTTATTTATAAAGTAGAAACATTTCCGAATTTAAAAATGTTTTTAGGTTTATATTAAGTACACATTAAGTACAAAAAAACTTGAAAATTGAGTTCACCTCAAAAATATCACATGTTTCCAGGTGGATAGCAAAATAGACGTACATATTAAAATTTAAAAATAACGCAATATTTTGTACTTAAACATTTTTATAGGAATAAATTCAAACATTTAACAGTCGATTAAAAGCACCATTGCTTTTAGAGATAGCCTCGATTCTTTCACGCAAGGATGATATTAATTTACGGCCCATTTATACCACACTTTTTGAATGTGTTCCCATAACACTTTTTTATTGCTACAGGAGAGTGGACGGTTCTTCCCAAAGCTTGTCAATAGCTGAGTTGAGTTCGGGGACTGACTTGGCCATTCAATGAGATCGAAGTTCTACTCCCTGAAGCTCGCATTCACCATGTTGGTGTCATATTTTCTTCGGCGTGCAGTTTCCAACAAGTTTTTATACACAAATCTATCCGTGGTGCTTGCTCTGAGGTGTATCGGACCGACACCCCCTCTCTCAAGAAAAGTAGTCCCACATCATAAAATTTCCTTTCCCTTGCTGCACGGTTTTCCTTTTACTAGTGGGGAATTTTTTTCCCTTTGACCGAAACAAATTTATTTTTGTTTCATCGCTCCGAAGTATATTTCCCCACTCTTTTTTCTTTCTAGTTCGCACCAATTTTTATGGGCTAGAGCAAAATCCTTTCTCTTCTTCAAACAAGCTTTTCTAGGCAAGAAAACTTTCCGAGCTATTCTTCCTGGCAGATTGACATCTAATAATCATCGACGAACTTGCAGTGATTTCACTTTGCTAAAATTGTCATGCAATTATTGGGAGCAGAAAGGTTCTTTTAATCACTCTGCGTCTCGTAATAAATTTTCTTGGTTTAAAGCACACGCGATAAAGTTTTGTGATCGATCTATGAGGCGGTAAAAAACTTGTACATTTTTCCCTAATTTCGAAGCGGGTAAACAAGCAGTCTTTCTTCTTCTTCGCTACAATGCTCGACCCATCGAATACTATTATGAAAATTAATTCTTATTACATTTCCATACTGCGTAGACTATTATGATAAAAATTAATTGATATTATATTTCGTTCTCAAGAAGAGCGATTTACTTTTCCAATCCGCTTTTACAGCAAAATATCACAAAGCATTTTACTTTTCACTGCTTTAAAGAGGACGCGTCTATTTCACTGTCCACAAGAAAAAGCTACTGAAGTAACATAACAGCCCGCAACTTGTTACTGCAAGAAATGTCTAACCTTGGATTCTCAGAAATCATTTTGAGAAGTATTGCGACAACGTGTAAAAACATTGTAAGGACTATGTGGAAATTATTTTTTACAATTTCTGTGGCATAGAACTAAAAAATACACCTCGCCCCAATTTTTCTATCCACCAAAATTTGTAGACAAAATTCACATAAAATGGTTACTGCCGCTAATCATGACCTGCTACGTCCCTCAACGCCAGAATTGTGATCGTAATTATCATAATTATTAAATAAATAACGTCATCATCAATACTGCAAAGCGAGCATAATGAACAGTTCATATGTGTTTATGTATTACACTTAGAATGATTTTTTGTTTGCTAGTGAAGGAGTGCAAACAAGAAGAAGAAGAAGAAGAAGAAAAAATAATAAGCAAAAGAATTATATAGGTAAGCATGCTTTTAGGCGCTTATAATTACACACTTATTGGTTTATTCATTTCCATTATTATGCACTTGTGATACTGTATGTGCTGTTGGATGAAATACAACGATTTAGATTTCAAGATCTAAGCGAATCGAATGATTAGCAATAAATAAGTTTTTTTAAAAACAAAAACAAAAATAACATAACGATCATAATTTGTTGTTTATGTTAATGTAAAAAAGCGACGATTACAGCTAAGGAATGTCGTGCGTTAAATGAATCTCCTTATTAGACGAGTTATAAAAGTATATTAAACTGTATTCGTGACAATTATTGCACACAAATTAATTGAAAATATTTAAGCAAAAGCGAAGTTCAGTTTGATTTTGAAAATATGAATGAAAATTTTGTTAACAAGTGGCGCCTCATTTCTAACACTCACGTTAGCAACGTGATATGGCAGCCAGTCAATTTGAAAAAGAAGCAACTATGATAACGCGTAAGTAACAGAGCTGTTGCTATGTTTTACACCGAATATTAGATGCCCACCGTCCAAGCTGAATGTATTACTTGAAGTTAACTACGGACACATAGATGCGACGCTTAAATACATTATGTACATGACTACAAGCTTTTAGTGCTTCTCTGCTTTATTTAGTTATTTATTTATTTATTTATTTTTTTTTTTTTTCAGTTTTCCAATCGCTAATCAAGTTTTAATTTTCTATAGTTGGCAAGCATATGGGCGGAATGTTAAAAAAAAAAAAAATAAAAAACGAATGAATAGGCAGCTGAACAGAGAGAACCAAAAGACGAGTGCATAGATAGTCGAGCGAACAAACAATCAAATAAAGTGACTGATAAATGGATTAACACACCGAGCGGGCGTACGATGGGACAAGCAAACGAGGGCACAGAAAGAGGGCCAGGCTAACAGGTCGATATGGATTTGGAAAAGCGAACAGTTAGCCAGATAATCTGGCACACGAATAGGCAGATCCACAAATGAATGGGTATGAGACTGGGTTGATAAACAGACAAAGGAACAGTAGAGACGGACAGACGGATGACCAAGCCGACGGGCGCATAGATTATCAGGCAGGCAAATGGATCGAAAGACGAGTAGCTGAATAAATCTAATGTCCATCTGCAGGATTTGGGAACTCTTATGCACTTTAATGAATATGTTACCAATAGACTGATAATATTAACATACTCTTGTTTAGCTGAGCGGATGCTATGATAATATTTCAAACAAAATATCAAAATATCACGTTCGAAATGTTCTTGAACTACGCATTCATTGTTACTTTTATCATAGTAAGTGACTGTTAAGATTTACGTCTATAAGTTAATTAATTTTTAAACTATTTCGTTAGTATTACTGTTTAACTAGTTGTTTTTTAAGGTTATTTTTTCACATCAAAAAAAAAAATAAAATAGAGAACAACTTTTAAATCCTCCTTCTTTGTTTTTATTACTTAATATTCGTATTTGTGGCGTAAGCGAAAACACAAGTAAGAACATTATAGTCGACCATGCCGATCATTAAGTAACTTACACCAGTTCGCTTGGTTCGGTAAGAATAGATCAAAGATTGTACATTAAGTTCATGCGAAGACATACTTTTCACAAAAGCCCGCATATTGGAGGACGCTCAACACATCACGTCACGTGATGCAAATTTACGGAATTTAATTTACTTCCCAAAAATGTTTTTATTCTTCAGTTTCCGTTATAGAAAACTGAAAATTATGCATTTTCTTGCGTGCTTATATATGTTGGGGTCTAAAAAATAGACCTAGGTGATCCAAATTCCCTATTGCTAATTTTGTTGGGCTATTTTGCTACACTGGACCAATTTTCCTCATAAAATATTAAAAATTATATCTTTTTCTGAAGCGCTTACTATTCATGAGAATTCTTATATAGAGCGAAGTCCACGAAATAGACTTATGCAATTTAAATTTGGTCCGTTTAACTTTTATGTTAAATTACTATTAGGAACAAATTTTCATCATAAAACATTAACAATTAGGACTTTGTGGCATATAAGGATTTACAATTCCTCAGAATCCTTATATACGGTCACATCCATAAATCGGACTTACGTAGTCCAAATTCGATAAGGTTGATTTCTTTATCAATTTACTGTTGTGAACCAATTTTTCCGATGAAATATTAAAAATTAGGTCTTTTTACGTTTACATGTAAACTCGCACCGCAGTAGCGGTTATATGGGAAGTGGTTAACAAATTTGCCCAAGCAGAACCAAATTTTTCATACTAATTTAGAACGACGAAATACTATTACACCGGGAGTTTTGTCGAAAAATTTTGAATTTTGCAATTTTTTTGCGTATTACGAAAAAGTGAACAGATCCAAACCATTGTCATTAGGGCTCGTCCTTAGGTCAATAGACATCAGTGTACCAAATTTCATCATCATCAAAAATTGCGTACTATAGGTTGAACACAAATTTATATAGACCGATTTTAGACGGACAGACAGACAAAGAGATTTAGCAAACGTTATAAGAAAAGTTGCGTCCACACAAATTTAATATACTCTGTACAACAAGCGATGTAGGTGCACCATAACGTTATATATACATTCTAATCCACCCTCCTGAGATATATTATATGCGTCGTGTCTTATTATGCAGACAATATAGCACAGCTTCGCTAGCAGGAAAGCACACTTGATTTGATATGTTTTTCCGTCGTCTACTACTATTCGTATATTATTTTTTTTTTTTTTCATAATATACGATTTTTCTGCATTATTAATTACGTTCATGATTGTGCAAACATCCGTCATCTATATACAATACGTTTATATATGTACATGTAATTCATTTTAAGAGAGGAGTTGGATTTTCTTTTAAACAGATTTTGGATTTCCTTCTATTTATTGATTTTGCGCAAAGTTAACAAACACGATTTATAACGAGCATTAAAAGATCGCCTTATGCCGAATAAAAAAATTTACTCTTGTTTGCATTATTAATGTTTAACTCTCGCTTGTGCACTCTGTGCGTACACCGTCCGTTACCAATTGTAGTTTTCATAATTATGCGTTTATGGTCAAATCACCATTACATTGACTCAAAATTCTATAGAATTTTTTCTATATACGCTTTTATAGATAATGAACAATAATTATTTTGCCATAAACATAATGAAATTCATATTATAAAAGCAAAGATAGACAGACACTAAACAGGAAGATGTATGTTTATGGTTGGCTTTTATCATAAGTAGATTCTAAAAATAAATATGTACTACATTTCAAGTCATTCTTAGGAATCTTAGGTACATATGCATAATATGTGTACATATAAAATATTTTCAGAACATTTTTTAATAACTTAAAAACTTAAAAATATTTCATGTCGAAAAAATTGTTCAAAACTATAAAAAAAAAGTGATTGCAAAAAAAAAAAAAAAAAACAAATTTTTTATATATGTACACATGTACCGTGCCCAAAAAGTAAGACCAATATTCAATATAAATTCCGCGGGTATATTGAATATCGAAAAATTTCTGTGACAGACATCCGCACCAAATTTCACATCATAAACACCGTAAGCGTTTCAGCTGCGCTTTTGTAAGACACAAAAAGTATTTTTTTCATCTTTTAAGAAAATGTTTGATGTTACTGAGCAAAAAAGTCGCATTAAGTTTTGTTTGCGAAATGCATCGTCTCAGGCAAAAATATTTAGAATATTGCGGAAAGCTTTGGTGCGCAGACTTTATCGCAAAGAAACGTTTACAATTGATGTGAACAATTCAAAGAGAGCGGAGAGCGGGTTGAAGAGGATGAGCGTGCCGGATGGCCACCAACCTCTGCCGATGAGAGTCAAATCAAAGTTTCGATGCTCAAAAACCATCGGTTAACAATTAGGGATCTTCGTGACGTTGTTGGCATTTCAAACCACATTATAAAAAATGTTTTGGCCGTCAAGAGTGTCTCATATCGTTCACTTCCGAAAAAACGCAATTTTTTCGAAAGAAAAGTGCCGCGTTAAAATCTGTGAGGACATAATTTTTGAATATCAATCGGTCATGAAACGCATTCTTATGGGGGAGATGAGACTTGGTTTTACGCCTACAACCCGGAAACAACCGATCAATTAAGCGAATATCTTGTAAACTGTGATTGAAAATCGAAAAAATCGCCTCAAAGTCGTTCAAAAATCAAGGTGATGTTAATAGTCTTTTTCGATGATTGTAGTGTTGTGCACTCTGAATTCCTTTCGACCGGCCAAATTGTTAATAAAGAATATTCTTTGAAAGTTACGCGTCGCTTGCGTGAAGTTATTCGGTCGGAATTGTGAAAGGAAAACTCTTTGTGCCATCTCACAATGCTTTGGTTCTTTGAGGCCATTTCGTTAAAAATTCAATCCGTATCTTTCCAAAACCACCGTATTCCTCTGATTTAGCCCCATGTGACTTCTGGCTGTTTCCTAAACTCACAAGACCGCTCTGGGGACAACGTTTTATCTCGTCTGAACAGATATAGTCTGAATCGCAGAAATCGCTTTCAAGGCCATTACAATTGTTGTGATGATCGGAAAAAACGGTGGCATAAGCCTATAGTACGTGAGGAGGACTACTTTGAAGGCGACGAAATGCATTTGGAATAATAAATGGATTTGAAAAATATAAAATTAAATTGGTCTTACTTTTTGAACAGAATATGTATATATATACATATATATATATATATACATATATATATATGTATATAGATATGTATTAAAAAAGAAGTAACAAAACGTTACTCTTTTTAGAATAAGTATTCGATGCCCATCTAAAAACTTAAATACATTTCTTACAGCACTAATATGAACTTGGAAAATATTCAATATAGGATAAGCGTGCCATTTACACCGATCTCTTGTAGATTGTTGTTTGATGGGGAGAATATATATTTTACACTCTTAACTCAAATGGTAATACAGTGATCAGAAAAAAAGTATTAAGAGATTTAAATTTAAATTCGAACGATTAAGTTTTTATTTCGTACACTCGCAGCACACAGGCTGACATCTTTACCAAATATCAAGCTTATCTCATATGTGGTTATTAAGTAACGCTTGCTTACTTTCATCTAAAAATGTTCATTATACCCTACACAAGTTGCGGTACAATTGTATATTAAGTGTGTACGGATGTATGCAATTGGGGAAGGGTATAAGTTGAATTCCTGGTGAAAACATCTCGAAAAATCGATGCTCATAAACGGCCCGTTGCACTGAAATAATTTTCCTTATTAACCGTAAACTCGGCGGAAGGAATTCTTAATGTATATGACACCACGATAATCGAAGGAAACCTTAGTTTACCTTATTTTCTGATCAAAGAAAATTCTCGATTTCTATTAAAGGTTGCGGTAGTTCTTTTAGTCTACGCAAGTAGATTACGTTCATTTCTCAACGTTATTGTTTTAACCTTGAACAACTACATACCTACATACCATCACTCCTGGTGGTTTCGAAAAAGACAGAAACATTCGGCAAAAATTACTGAAACGATCGAAAGCTTTGCGAAATCTAAGAAGACACATCTACTATATGTGGTCCTCAAACTTTAGCCCTATAAAGGAAACGTATTATAAAGATCTAAAAGGTATTAAAAAGCAAAATTTTTGCTTCCTATTAAACGAAAAGCTTTTGGTATTGCGATGTGATAACGCATGGAAATCAGTGTTTTGTGAAAAAAAAAAAAAAAATGGGACTGGACAATCGGGCAGGGCGGGACACTTGGGACATTCGCTCTTTTCTCCCCAGACAAACTTCACATTCTTACTCAATAATATAGTAAAAGTAGCAAAACTATTAAGAGAAAAAGCTTTGCTTTTGCTTTGTATTTCAACTGATCTTGAAAAACTTTTTACCATAAATTATTTACCCTTCAATGATGCTACGAATTAACGATAATGCGTCAGCTCACACGCCATTACTTGCCCATAAACAACACCATAATCATGCTTTAGTCATTTGACATTTTCTCCTATTTCTTATAACTGAAAAGACCCATAAAAGGACGGTGTTTGGCATGATTAAGGGGATAAAGAGGAGACCTAAACGCTGCAAGGGCTCAAGGCCATACCAAAAAGTGCATGTCAGAGGTGTTTCGACAAATGGAAAAAGCGGTGGCACAAGCATGTTACGTCTAAGGTGGACAACTTTGAAGGAGACAGAGTAGATCTTGATGAATAAATAAACATTTTTCCAGAAAAATGAAACGTCACTTTTCTTTTTAAAACATTTAGTGCATATTTTTTTTTTTGCAAAATTCGACTTCATCAACCTAGTCTTCTTTAATAATACTATAGTCAGTTGAACGGTTTGCCGTGTTCATAGAATGATTCGTTTCAGTTTGTACAACGATTTTAATGATTAATTGAATCAAATTTTGTTCCTCGGAGTACACTTTTGCGGTTTGTTAACAGACAATACTCGCTGCGGGCCAGAATTTGAGAATGAGTTGGATCGGGTATCAAATTGAACTTCAGTTCATGCAAAGCTGCCGCTATTGCCACTGAAATGTGATTCCGTGTTTTTCTACGACTGTCAACGAACGCGACCTTCACTGTGCCGATTTTTTCCCATGCCGGACCCTTGATTCAGCATATGATGATCGCGGCATATACTATTTCTCGACGATCGTCCACTATCCACTATTTGTAGAGCTTCAGCGATATTTTTGTCCATGAGAGCAGTCTTTTGTCTCGTTTTAATACAGTGTGTGCCGAGTCCTCGTACACCTGGGCCAACTCTGGGCCTCGGCCTATTGTCTTTTTAAAAGCGGATACTTAATGACAGTCCGATAGCCAACTGCTCCTATATTTGAAAAAGCACTCACGTCGACTCACAGTTCGACAGTAATTGCATGCAAATGTATTTTATGTAATTTTCATGGGCAAAAAATGTAGGGAACTTAGCTGGACATTTGAACTTTAACAAAACCATCACGGAAGCACGATTCAGCTAGCAACTGAGGCCAATGACGAACAGTGCTGTAAGTAGGAGTTAAATAAAATTTCCTACGTCAAAAATGTTATTCTTTTTTTTCATTAACTTTATTAAAAGTCTCTCAAGTCTTTTTTCACGTATTCCTTTTAATAAATGGCAAGCTTAGGCTTAGATCCGTAGTGCCCCATTTTGATTTATTTTCTTTGGCTTTTCTTGGGAGGTTGACACCTAGAATTTACTCATAGAGCAGTGAAGGCTTTCACAATAGTACATAGGTCAATAAGTACCGGGACTAAGTAAGGCGTAATATATTTTTTTTGGAAATTTGGACTCCTTTGAAAGTGACAGAGTTTGTCCAACGCTTTTCATGGATTTTCATTTGCTCGTTTTCTTTGAAGGAACTGTCCAGATCTTCAAATTACATGCTTGAGGGTTTACACCCTTTGAAAATAATTAGAATTTGTTGTTAGGGAGACGATAATTTTGTAATAGTTTCGGAATTTATTGATCAACGCGTTATATGGAAATAGCATAAGTTGTTTATTAAAAGTTTACCTTTTATCACGGCAACCTTACGTGCATCGTCATCAATTGGTAAACGTTATAAACATTCCTACGAGCAAATAACTTAAAATTGTGCGGCTTATAGAGGAAAGTGGAGAGGGTATTACAGCTTTGTGTATCAGTTATGAATTGAATTAACTGATAATGTATCGTTCTGAGCCACTCGTTAGCTTGCCGAATAGTATTTCAAAACTAAATTCGCTCACTCGGTAAAGGCAAATCACTTATCGATTGGGTAGACACCCTCCAAGCTGCGGCCGCTTCCCTATGACTTTGCCTTACTTCATTTCTTTTCGACTGTTGCCGCATTACAAGAATAGGGTGCATCCCTTAGTCGTGATTGGTCTCATAATAAAAACAGAAAATAAACTCTGGTGGTCCCATAATAGACGCCAAAAGCCCAGCAGTTTTAGGCAAAAGCCTACAACTAGCAGCAGATATACAAGTGATAAGGACTATTATTACCGTAGTGAAATTGCAAGCCGGAGATATTCATCTGCCGCTCAGTGCAGACTTTTTAAAGTACTCTCTACTTAACTGCGACCCCAGTACATAAAGGAACACAAAATTGTAATTCTTACGAAATACTGGCCTAAAGCACAGGGTAATGTTAAGACGATTATCTAGTTCATTGAATGAGTGGGCGGAATCCGTCAACGATAAAAAAAAAAGAAGTCCTTCCTAAACCAGATTTTTGATACAAAGCTTGGTATAATCAATTCGAATATATCGCTTTGATGCTGTGTGGATGTCAAAAATTCGCTCTAAAACAAATATAGATTTTTTACTTGCACCAAAAATATTTTCATGCCGTAAAACGCAAGGCTGTTATTGGGTATGTTTCAATCGTATTAGAAAAATTTGAATTTGACCTGAATGTAAAAGATTAACTAGGAACTCGCGCGTACGACAAGGAATACCATTAAGAATAGCTATGCATATATATATGGTAACTCTTATTCACTGCGTATGGCTTGTAAACGAATTGAATCCTTCAGATTTTCATTGCAAACGGCGAAGTGTTCGTACATGTTTGAGAAATCAGTAATGGGTACCTTTAAGCTTTTAACACAAAAGTAATTATTTAAATACAAAAAAATAAATATATATGTAAAAAGTAAAAACACCATAGTGGCACACGATCCATCCATTAAATACCCTTCACCACCCTACAGTTATTTATATAACGACTTTTATAAGGTGTTGCGTGGGAAATGATCGAAAAGCGTTCATTCTTGAGCAAAAACGCGTCAGTCTATCGGATTTCATCAAAATATCTCAAAAATTTCAAATTGTTGGCTGATCACAAAGCGGACGGACAAACTTATAATAAAATGATGATGAATGAAATGATTTAAGTGAATAATAAAACGTAGGTCTATTTCAAGAGCTTTCGGATTTTGCCTATACCCGCATAAGCTTCGCATCCTTGTACCACAACTGGTGTAGGGTATACAAACTCAAAATAAACTTTTGAGAAATTTTCTTTTTTTTTTGCTGTTTTACTTTCACACTTTCGAAATTTATTTATTCATTAAATTTTTTTTATTTTTTAAAATCCGCCTGACTGGCCTGAGTAGACTATGGATCTCGACTAACAAGTCAATGGTCGAGACTAGTGTTTTAAGACTTTAGTTTTATGATAAAATCATAAGAAAAACATGAATGGATTCATGTAACACCTTCTCAACATTAAGAATCCTTATCACGTTTATATAAATCCCTTGTCTTTTACTTATCTATGGTTAGATAACCCATTTTATATACATATATATGTATATATATATATGTATATATATATACATATATATGTATAGATATACAGATATATATATAGATAAAAACAAACAGTAGTAACAAACTTGATAATCAACTTAATACAATCTTTTGGAAGCCGGTGTGGGTTAAAGTAAGTAGAGAAGTGGATGAAAAAACGAAGACGCAGAAGAAAAAAAAAAATTATATTGAACTCAGTTGCATTTCTTAAATTGATTTGTGCAATTAATTGAGGAAATCAGTTAAAAAAAAAGTCGAAACAAAATTCCTGGTGAACTGAAAACATTTCACAAATTTACGTGTGTTGAAATACACATGTACGCTCACAATTATATACACCAACACACGCATCACTTGCTAACAGGGTATACTTACATATTTTTGTATAAAAGGAAAAAATAAAAGGAAATAAGAAGCAAAAAAAAAAAAAAAAAAAGCTGAAAGACTGATGAGGCTTAAATTGCAGTCACAGTTGTTGTAATTAATGAAAGCAAACTAAATAACAATAATGATGATGATAATAATGATGATGTTGATAATAATGATGATGATGATGATAATAATGATGATGATAATGATAATGATAATTGTCGTTATTTCTATCATTATCATTGAAATCATTATCATTTATCATTATCCTCATTATGATGCTATTGAATGTTTAATGGCAGGATCATGTCTAAAGTTCGTTAGCAACAAATTGCTTTTATGTGAGGTTTACATGATGTGACAATATTTTGTGCGAATAACATCAGCAAAAACAACAACAACAACAACAACAACAACAATAACAACAACAACAACAATCATTACAACTATAACCACGAACAATATTGTTCTTGTTATGTTTCATGGTGAACAGAAAAACGTTTGTTAACAAATTCCCATATTGTTGTTATTGTATTTGTATTGCCGTTAGAGTCATGTTTATTGTGATTAGCTCAAAAAACAAAGAAATTTACTTGTAGATTTGTTGTTGTCATTGTTTAATGTTTAATGTTTAGTTCTTTTCGTTCTTTGTAATTTGTTCAATTTTATTTATTTGTTCGTTTGTTAGTAGTTAGGTTTTTCTCTCATTTTTTAAAACGTCAATGCTTTAGATAAACGAACCAGTTTTTACTAAGCTAGTTGCATATATAGGTAAGCAAGCATTGCAAGGAACATCATCTAATGTTGCCTGTGCAAGTACAACTGCACCAGCAGCTGTTGCCACTGCCCCCTCCACTTTTGACGGTATTTGTTTTTTTTATATTCATTATTATTATACTTTTTTTTTTTGTTTTGTTTATGCTTTGCTTTGCTGTTTCCTACATAAATTTTGGCTTGAGTTTCATTGGTTCGTTGTGTGTGTCGGCGCAGCGTTGCGGTTGTGGAGATTTAACACGTTCTGTAAAGCTCGATTCCGAGATAAATCGAAAGGTGCAAGAATATTAATTAATAATTCCGATCACAACTTGTAACTCTGTGTCGGCGTAGTTTGTTGGCCACGGTTTGGCATGCGAATTAATCGCTAAATACCAGACAACAGACGATGACGATCACGATGACGATGACGATGACGATGACGACGACGTCAATGTTCATTGCATCAATGTTTAGATGACGTTTCTTGTTTCTTGTTTCTTGTTTTTTCTTTTTCTATTTCCTTACATATCTGTTAACAACAGCATCGGTCGCAAATTTGGTTTTCTAACGAAAATTCGTCTAAATATTTATTTCAGACATGTTATTATATCCTGACCTTTGTTATACTACTACATAGACATTGTACTGTTTAATATTCAAATGGGAGGAGTCCCGTAAAATAATATTGTCCTCCATTTTTTTCTTTTCGTTTTCTTTACTAAAGCGCAGTAGTTCTCAGAAAAATTAAGCTCTACATTCTATGAAATAATACTGGGCGACGCGTGTTTGCTAAGTTATTTAATAATTGGGCGACATTAGAGGAACAAAAAAAAAAAAAATTATTATAAAAACTAAAAGGAGAATTAGAAATACAAACATAAATAAAAAACAGAATCAAGTTTTATTTTAAGTGTAAACTTGGAGAGAACTTACAATATACGAAATGCATTATAAGAAAGCGAGGATGGCAAGGAGTTGGGAAGGCAGGACGGAAGGCGGGGAAGAAGAAAATAAATGTTCTTCATAATAAATCCCGTCGCGTCCAAATTGCATATTACACCCGCTTTATCAGCTTTCTTGGCTCTAGTTGTCCGTTTTATTTGATTGCTTGATAGCGCGCCAACTTTGCATAGCGTCTTCTTAAATCTTCCAAATCGTCCCTAGATAAGCCATTTAGTCTAATGATTTCGCTTGTTACTTTTCTCTACAGGCCCTGCGAGTTAAGTTCACCTAAATTCATTTACAAAATTAACGCGCTCTTGCTTCGAAAGAACTTTTCCCATTTCTTTCCGGAAAACTTTCAGTTTAAATTCTCTCACTTGAGACGTTTTTAAAAAGTTATGATTGAAACTCCACTAGTAATAAAATAGCATTATAACGATTGACCCGTCTCTGGCTTCTTTTCTACGAATATATCGCATTCTAAAGAAATCTTTTTGTTCTTTTCAAATACCTACAGCAATAAGCTCTGATGGGAGCAAAATTGTTTTTTTTTTTGTACCCATCATCGAATCATTTCATCGGAACGTTTTGCAAAAGCTGCAAAGATCTCATAAGCCATATATTTTAGTTGATCCATCCATCCGTTTGTACGTCTGTCTCGTTGTGGTATCCACCTTCCTGTTCGCAAAAATGAAGCTCCAAATTCGGTTAACATTGAAAAAGGGAAAAAGCGGTTACAGGACACGAGGACCGTAGGAAAAGATAATCTGAGACTTCCAAAAGGAAAAAAAAAATGTATTTTTGTTCTTTACTCAAAAACTAAAGCAAATAAATCTATAAAAACTTGCGCGTGTAGTCCATGGATGGTCTTACAGTACCTGTACAAAAATGGAAAAAACCGCCCATCGCTGCAAAAAGTGATAAGTGATTGTTTTCACTTTTTCTGCTTATTACTCTTAAGATAAAAAAAGACAAGATGCTTAAAATGATTCTGTACAGGTGTCTAAAAATGTGTTAACCCTAAGATAAATATGGTTATGGATTCTAGAACTTAGACGATTCATTTTTTCTTAGAAGTATAATATAATCAATTGGATATTAAACAAAAGGACTTCGAGGCGACAACTTAAATTTCTTATTTCTAAAATAAATAGAGGGACGGAGGGTATAAAAGATTCGGTCACGACGGAATATTATTTTCTTACTTTTTCATAATTAAGATCCGGAATTAGTAATCTAAAGGACATTTTTTTTATCATATTATCAAACGTCGTACTTTTTTAACCGAAAATTGTAAGTTCATCATTAGTGCCGACATTAAGCATCTCGTCTCTCTTTCCCAACTTAATTATTCTATTGTTATCTTTTTGTTGAATTTTCCTACGTACTCTACACAAAATTTTTAGTATGTGAGAAGGATATATAGTAACGATTTTGTTGGTGATCAAAACCTTAAGACTGCAATATAGTGAAGGCGTCTTTTAAGAAGTGGTGTAAAATAGTGGCGTAGTGCTATATCTCTCAAAATTGTTAAAACTCGATTTGTACCTTGCATTCTTTCAGTCTTTGTACTCTAACGGTGCATGTGAATTAGTAGCGATAACTTCTTTTTTATCAATTATTGCTTCTATGCATTTCGGGTGCACTACCCCGGAATCGCTTTCGTATTCCTTCAGGTCGGATCTTAACGGATCATTTAATCATATATCTTCTGTCCCCATAAAAAATGTGGATGGGTGTAGTGTGCTGTTCAAAAACCTAACGCATTTCCTTGAACATCTCATAATTCCCAACGTAATTGTTATGAGATTCATTCGCAAATCCGTCTATAGGATCGGTCACAGTTCAGTTTATAGCTTCTGTGATAGGTTCGTTTTTGGATCTGTATGTACGTACGTCCATATGTCTATCTGTCCGTATGTGCAATGGTCTATATGCCTGTAGGTTCGCCTGTGCACAAGTTTGTCCATTTACACAACCGTCTAGAAGTAAGCCTATACATCTTTCCTTTTAATGTACGCTTCCAAAGTCCATCTGCACTTTTGTCAATATGTCAATCTTTACATTCGCCTATACACGTACTTATAGTTTCTGCTATACGTTCGCCTAAACATTCGTATGCGTATCCGTATTAAAATTCATCGTTTACTTATACACTATTCGTATTGATCAACTTCAGATGCGTCGTTTCGCGTATGTAATCACAGGCATTCTTCTTCTTCTTCTTCTTCTTCCTTAAAATTGAGATAAAAAGTTGAAATTAGTAAAACATAACGTAAAGTGAATTTTCATAGACAAAATACGGCAAGTGGAAGCTTTTCTATGTTAAATAAAACCCAAAAAATAAAGATAAAAATAACAACGCTTCCAACTTAAGCTTGAAAATGCTTTGTGCACCTTTCCAAAAATATCCCCTCGATTTTTATATACGTATACGATTATATTTTTCCTGCAAGGCAAAAACAGGCGTCGACGGTAATTCTTGCTAAATATCAAGTCGATCCACGTAAACCGTGCAATTTGTAATAGTGATGATGATTTTAATTTCATTAATTTACTCCCTTTAATTTTACTAATTTTTTTTTAATTACTCCCTTCTTAGGTCTGCCCTGTTAACGAGCCGAAGGAAAAATTAAAGTCTAAACTTTTTTTCATGACGGCAGCGAACGTTTGAAGTTTAACACGGGAGACAGAATAAAGTTATTATTGGAGTTTCACTCTGTTCTTCCCATATAATGTTTAATATGCAAAATTGACATAATAGGCGTCGTTACGTATATTAGAAGGCAACTATTCGAATGGCGTATATGGCATATATTGAGTCATAAACGCCAGGAGCCCACAGAAGGAGAGAAGACATATGAGGTGCAAATGCTTAATAATTGTTTTTCCTTTTTCGATGCTTACAAATCTGTTTTTACAATATTTACAGTTAATCAGATAGTGTTCTTACTGAACCTTAAACGTGTAAGTTACATAGAAGTAGTTGACAATAAATTCGTTAAAAGGAAAACGATTGTGATAATATTCCATTGAAAAAATTAAACCAAACAAAACAAAAAAAAAACAAAAAGAAAAAGAAAAAGAAAAGGAAGCAATAAACTACACTAAGTTACGATCAGGACAAAAATCTGAACGAAAAAGCAATAAATATGAGTGTAGGTGATAAAATAATAGAACAACATTATAAAACAAGTGATAGTTAGCTGCAGATCCTTTCCAACCGGGTTTGTCTACCAAGCAAAGATTCGGTGATAAGATATCTCAACGGTGTCAAGTGGTGGTATGTTATAATGTGTTGTGCGCTTGTGTTTGTGACTCTTCATGAATTTGTGAAGTTAATGTTATAGTTCATAATTTTTGATCGCACACCGGTTATGAATTTCTTCAAAAATAAATAAAGCAATAAAAATCATTAACTGGGTAAAGAAAAAAAAAAAAAAGTTAAAAAAAAGACAAAATAAATAAATAAAAACCACACAAAGGACACCAAACGATATTGTTAATATGTGGAAAGTAAAGAATAAAAACCACAACAACATAACGCAAATACATGAGCACGGACACACGGACACACACACACACACACACACACGCAGAGAGACACACTTACAACACTACTATTATTGATGTTTATCAGTTTAGTTTTGGGTTTTGTGAAGGCGTTCTCCGTGTGCCTCTTAAGCGTAAACACACACTAACAGTGTGCGGTTGTGCATAACATTCTTCCGATAGACTTTGTTTTACTTACTAACTACTTGGCACAATAATATACAGGTAGCCGCCAATCGTCCTCTACACCTAAACTAACCTTGTACAGCCATAATTTTTAACCAGCCACGACAAAAATGATGAACTGTATGACATTTTTTCCGCTGCCATATCATCATCATGTGCCTGACCAGGTATGATCGTAAATTTTCAAAATTTAACAACAACAACAACAACAAGAAAAGAAGAAAAAAAAAATTAAATTCAACTAAAAATCCAGATCTACCACAAATTTATCACAAATATAAGTGTTTCTGGAAACGCGCGGTGATAATTCTTTTGAATTTCAAAAGCATAAAAACATTCTTATGCTGTTCATGTTTATAAGTTAAGTTTCCATTCATTTATTTTTCTTTTCTTTTCTTTTCTTTTCTTTTCTTTTCTTTTTTCGTTTTCCTTGACTTTATACAAAATGTTTTTAACTACTTTTTTCTTCTTTAAAAAAGAAAGAGCTGAAGAGAATAATATGTAAACGTTTTTATTTATACCAAACGGTAATTTGAGCCGTTTTTTCGGGGGGGGGGTTGTTTTTGTTGTTCTGACGTGTTGTACCAAGTCAAACATCGATGCTGCGGTTTTATAGAATTGTTGATGATTTTTATGGTTTTCAGTGGCAGCCACTGACACATTATTTTATTGTTTATGTTCTGCGTACCCAACTCTCACTCGTACGGGCATGTACCCCGATATACGTGTACACGTTTATAGGAATTACACAAAAGATGACAAGATAAAATTCGGATGGGTTAACTTGTTTAAATCGCAATAAGATGGTTCGCATATGCCTTAACAATATTTGTTAAATCCGCCTGACGACATGTTTATTATGTTATTCGTCCGTTCGTATGCATCGTGCATCGTAGAGCATCGGTGACCTTATACCGCAATATTCTCGACATTCAATCTCATCTATTCTTCCGTCGGGCATATGCTGGCATTCTTACAACGTTAAACTTAAGACAGCTAAGATAGCTGAAATTTCTTACATATATTTGTAATGGAATTCTTCAGGTAAAATTTGTTGGTCTCGTCTAAATAGTTGACGTCATTTTAACAAGTACGCGTTCTTCTAAACGATTTTCTTTTTTAATTTATCGACTTCATATCTAGATAGTAGATCGAATGCGAACAGATGCATGCAATCAATACAAATAATTTTTTTTTTCTTACTTTAGCAATAATGAGCAGTAGTTTTATATTCCAAACCACCCAAAGTCGAGGCTACACATTCTTGCTGTCAGAACGTTTACCAGAACAAGCAGAAGGAAACCTCAGCAATCTCATCAAATATATATATATATATATATATTCTAGGTCAGCATGAAATTTTGAATCGATCGGAACCATGTTTATCTGTCCATCTGTCTGTCTACATAAGCCGTGTTCAAATTTGGCATAAACATTGGAAATTTTCGCGCAAAAGTTGGTACTGGCCAAATCTGTCGAGGGATACGTTTGCAGTACCAAGCAAAGTGACAAACACATCCGTTTTCAAAAGCAAAAAAAAAAAAATATATTTTGTTGCTCATTACGTCCACCTAATATTATACAGTATCGTAATTTGATTTATATGTCGAAACCTTGTTACCGTTCAGTACAAAGTTTTAGAGGCTCCATAAAATATATACACTTGATATATAAATCTACATATATATACATTTGACTAGTGTCAAATTGGGAATGAATCTAAGTATGTCCATCGCGTCGTTTGTCCATCTATCTGTCTGACTATCTGTGCAATATCTATAGCAAACCTTCGCCCATCTCAACAAACAAAGGGGTGTCAGTTTAAAATTTCATAAAAATATTGCACACAAATCGGTGTTGAAAATAAGACAAATCGGGGCCCAGGGTATACGTCTACCTAAAGTAAGAACACCTTTGCTTTCTATGGTTTTTTGCTTATTGCTCATAACCTACATCAGATAAAACTATAAAAAGGTTTCTTGTATATTCGAAAGGTGATCCTGCAGTATCTGGAAGAAATGGACAAAATCGCCACGGCCACGCCTCATCAATATTATAAAACATTAAAATTTTATTCTTCTCCTAAAGCGCCTGCAATATGCATAAGGAAACTTCATAGAACCGATAAACCGTATACGTACAATATCAATAGTGTCTGTCCTTCTGTCTTTTAGCTACTGTGTTTCTCTGCTTCATATGTGGCAAAAACATTGAAAGTTATTGTAGGCATTTTGATGTTGGAAATTGGCAAAATCAGCCGAAGAGCATCGCTACTGCGAACACCTCTATTGGTTTTCTGCTCCTTACTCATAAACTACAACAATCAAAATCTGTATATTCTATTATAAAATAGGGATGGAGGGTACAGAAGATTTGGCCACAGCCGAATATTATTATCTTACTGGTTTATTTTTATACCCATCACCGAATATACCCCTCACATTGACTTGCAACGCCCAAAAGGAAGCTTCACAGACCCCACAAACTATATATTTTCTTGATCAGCATCAAATTTGAAGTAAAAAATTGGTTTTGGATTTGTCACAAACTATAGGTGATAAATATACAAAAATTTAAACGCATATTTGTTTACAAAAATGATAAAAATTGACCACGCCTACCCAATACTATAGTGTATCAAAGTTTAATATATTTTTTCAATACCTTTATGACTCGCGGAAACATACTGCAAAAACTATAAGGCAGTGGTTTCCAATCTTTGTGTACCGGCGCCCCCCTTTTTAAAAAAAAAAATTAATGCGCCCCCCTTTAAAAAACAAAAAAAAAACCGAAACGATCAGATGCTTCTGCTTACTGAAGTTTGGCGCGAGTAAGCACTTGCAACATCCACCGGGATGTTGCAAGTGCTTATCTTTTGATTCCACGCCCCACCGGTACTCGGCTCCAAACGCGAAAGCGAAATATTTCGATTCGAAGAAGAGTATGAATTGGATGCTTTAGCACTTGTACACCAAAAATCCGCGGTGAGGATTGTGGATTACGTATACTGCAGATTCATTTTTTTGACACCTATTTGACTTTTTTGGTTTGTATTTGAAAATGATATTTTGGAAACAGCTACATGCCCCCCTTGCAACAGTATCGCGCCCCACTGGTCGGGAATCACTGCTATAAGGTAAACAAATTCTTGGCCAGTTTCAAATTTGGATTGCGCCTAGACATGTCCATCTGTCCGTCTGCCCAACTGTATAGCATAGAATGTCGCAAAGATGTCGAACACGAAGTTATCGCCTACAAATTTGCAAAAGAATTTTGAAGTGTGCAAACTTTTCAAACAACACGTCTGCAACGCCCACACGTCTACGCGACAAAAACTTTTATTTTGAAAGCAGAAAATGTCAGCCGCGCCCACTCAATCTTATGGAATATGAAAATTTAATTTTTTTCCTTCTTTTCTCTCTTTTAAGATAACGACAAGGGGTATAAAAGACTCGGTCACGTCCGAAAATAATTTTGTTATTTGTTTATATTTATTTTGGAATATAATGCTGTTGCCGGCGATAAATAAGCATTTACAAGTGTTGGCTTCTTTTTGAATTTGTAATTCGCAAAACCTAAAATATCTAACGTCGTTAATCTATAAAGCAGAATATAGTACAGAAGAGTTTAGGCAATGACAAGATGCGATGAAAAAACAAAAAAATCACTTAAAATGACTTTCAAACAAGACATGATTAAGAAAGCGATGCTCAGTGTATTTGAATGCTCAGCGTATTTCGAACAACTTTATAAAAAAAATTAATTTCATTCATTGATCAGATTGTATCGTTGAAAGTAATGTGTTCACTGTTGTATGTCAAAAGTGCTTAGCACAAATTCAGAATAATTGCGTACTCAAACAACCAATCTATGCTAATGATCCTCTTAAATATTAAATAATTAAATATTAATTTATTGAGTACATTCGTTTGGGAAAAAAATATTGAGAGATTTGTTTTACTAAACGAAATTTTTCTTGTCATACATTGGTTGCAATTAATCAGATTGCGTTATATGAAACTTGCGTTTGAAAGATAAAATTGCAGTCTACGTCCATCGTGTTAAAACGAAAATTATTGAAAATTCAGAGAAATCGCTAAAGCTAAAAAAATTATTGGTGCTTATGATTCAAATGTTCTAACAAAGAAGACAAAATTTCGTTGATTTCCTTGTTTATGTTCTAGAACTTTCAATTTAAAGTCGACCTGATCGATCAGTCACTGAGAAGATCGATAAAATCTTACAAAAACTCGTAGAAAATCGATACATATGTTGTCGTAATCTTGCTCAGAGATTCTATATCGAAATAGGTTGAAATAAATTTCCTTAAGATTGTATAATAAAAGAATTTCGATACTATCGATAAAAAACTTCATTGACCGATTTTTATCAGTGAATTGCTACTAAAACGCGATGAGCAAAAAAAAAATAAAAAAATATTGTTTCCTTCTCGCAAATAGCGGTGTTTTCAGTTTACTTGCTATTGTAGGCGTGCCCTTCAACCGATTTAACCCATTTTTAACACCCACTCCAATTTTTCTGCCAAATTTGATGCCGATAGCTCCAATAGCTGGCGGCCAGGAGAATGTTAACTAGAGACATTGAACACATAAACGGACAGACAGACAGCTAATTGGGAACTGTGACGCTTCCTTCTGGATGCAGCGAACACTGTGATAGATTGAATACTTCGACTCATTGTACGCTGTCACGTGCTCCTATGTAAGTTTATATGAAACAGTTGCATTGCCACATGCTCTTGCGTACACATGGACTTTCCCCTTAGATACTAGATGAGAATCTTCTTAATCCAAAGTTAATATATGTACTAAATTAGATTTTGTCAGGAAACACAGCGTAAAATACAAGCGATTGGGACAAGCTTTTTTTTCTGAAAACTGGACTACAGCCAAGACCATAGTCTACTGCAAGAGGGATATAATCATATTTATGGCCTTGTAAGATTTCCATCCGTTTTATACGCATCACCGAAGGATGGGGGGTATACTGATTTCGTCAAAATGTTTGCAACGACGAGAACGAAACATCAAAGACCCCACAAAACATATATATTCTTGATCAACATTAAATTCTAAATCGATTGACGCATTTTCGTTTGCCCATTTGCCCGTCTGGTTGTCTGTCCTTCTTTGTAACGTCTTTTGTAAACATTTTCCTGGCCGCAACAATGAAGCTATCGGATTCAAATTCGGCAGGAACATTGGAAATTCCTGCATGCAGGTTGAAAATGGGCCAAATTGTTCGAAGGACACGCCCACAACACCACGTAAACTGAGAACACCTTTGTTTTTCAAAAGGAACGAAAAATTGGTTTTTTGCACAATTCTCATAAACTATAGCGAATAAGTGTACAAAAGTTTAAACGCGTATTTATATGGGCGGCACTGTACCATTTGTGTATAAAAATGGGAAAAATTGACCACGCCTACCCAATATTACAGTGTATTAAAATTTAATTATTTTTTCAATATTTTTATAATACGCAGAAACAAACTTCAAAAACCCCATAAAGTGTACAAATTCTTGGCCACTTTCAAATTGGGAATACACCTAAATATGTCCGCCTCTTCGTCTGTCCATCTGTCTATTTGCACAACTTTGCAGTATTTGTGGTAAACATTCTTCCGTTAGTGAAAATGAAGATATCGCCTAAAAATTTGCAAAAGAATTTGCAATTGACCTAAACTTTTCAAAGGACACGCCTACAACAGCCACATGCCTCTACGACGAAAACTTTTACTTCGAAAATAGCAAAATTCAGCTGCACTATCCATATTTTAGACCATGAGAATTTTTCTTTTGTCCTCTCTGGGGGTAAATGGTGAAGAGTATAAAAGATTCGTTACCGACGGAACTTAATTTTCCTACTTAATTTTTATAGAACGGTTTGTAAACGCCCTAAAAATATTCCTCAGTTTATGCATTGAACTTAACGCTTGATTCAAATTTTTTTCTTGAAGCCTTCTTTTAAAATTGCAAGCCGAGAATACCCAGTGGGAATAGATGTAAAACAGAGGCATGGAGGCGCATGGAGCAGCGATTCACCTGCAAGTGAATGCTATATCCATAGGGAAGACGTCTTTCTTGCGCCCAAATTTTCATAAAAATAGTGAATAGACTGAACGTGAGGTATTTTTTTTTTGTATTTTTGCCTTTGGATTATCAAGATCCACTGCGTTTATCAAACTACCGATAAATTGTTATTTTGAACAAAACAAAGTTTTCATAACAGTTTTTAAGTCAAAGCATGCAATGTATTATCGATCATCTAATTAATTAATATATCCGCTTAACTTGCAAGTGTTACAAGTAAGTGTGAAATCATTCACTGATATTATACGAATATGATTAAAATAACAATTTACGATTCCCAACTCAAATCGTTAAATTTTTCTACTTTTTCGAAATTTATTAAAATTTCCCGATTCTGTGTGAAGGATGATTTGCAAAATTAAAATAAAAATTCTTTAGCAAAATTTTTGGAATTATTACAATAAAACTTTTCATTCACATTCGTAAGTGCATGTGCCGCTGTTCCCCAGTATTTGTGGAAGATTTTCGCGGAGAAGTAAACAAAAAAGAAGAAGAAGAAGAAGAAGAAAAAAAATAAGCGTCTGTCAACAATTATTACACAACTTCAAATGCGAAATTCCGCGACTTGATGTCCTTTTCTTATCAAACACCACACAAATGTTGAGAAAGTTTTCATTCAGGAACAAGGAGCAACAACAATAACAACTAAAAACATTAACGTAATAAATGCAATAGAATGCGTTTGATGTTGTTGTGAGCTATGTCAATAAAATACGTCAACTCGGCTCAATGCAATAGCAGCAGCAGTAGCGACAGCAACATCAACAGCAGCAGCAGCAGCAGCAACAGCAGTAACATTAGCAGTAATAGCAGTAGTTGCAGTAGTAGCAACGGTAGTAGAAGTAGCGAGCGAGTTTATATTAAAGATGCTGCGATAGTATAACATTATGCGTAATGTTGTGTTGTGTTCGCGCATGTATTAAAAAGTAGTGGCGCTACGCTTTGTAACAAAAGTCACGAGATAAATCCAATTAGTCTGATATTTGTACTTTTTATGCGACAATTCTCATTAAAAATACAAAAACAACAACAGTAAAAACCAACAGCGAAAGCATTAGCTGCAGCAATCGCCACGATAACAAGAAATCCCCATAAAAATGTGTAATATTGGAAATACACGAGAATGAGAACAACAACAACAACAACAACGGCAGCAATATCATACAATAACAATAACAGCATTGCGAACTTAAAGAAAAATCACAGAATTAAACATGTCGCAGACACTGTTTGGTAGGTTGAGAAGAACTACAAAGAGTTGTCATTAGGTTTTAATGTTTTGCGCAATCGCGCACAGACATACAATATAACGACAGCCCAAAAACAGCACCTCATAGAAAGAGTTGAGTACGTACGTATGCGTATAAAAGAAAAAAAAAAAAAAAAAAAAAAAAAAAAAAAAAAAAAAAAATCAACTGAATAACACTAAATAATGAAATCACTAGGCAAGAGATATGAACAAACAGACAGACGGACAGGTATATATGATGCGCCTCAATAATTTTATGTTAAAAAATTCAACAACAAAACCCATTATTACCAGCTTAATACAAGAGTAAAGACAACAACAACTGTAACTGCAATAAATGCAATAACATCAAAGTTAACTTACTACGACAACAGCAGCAGCAACAACAATAACAACAACAACAATAACAACAACAACAACAATAACAACAATAACAACAATGACAATGATAATAATAACAGCAACGGCAACAAAAATACGTGTTACAGTGTTTGTTGTCGCTTTTTCCAACCAAACCTATATCAACGATCGATCGTATGCCCGTTTGCTTTAAGAGTTATATCAACATTATCACTTACCTCGCATTTACCGATGACTGAGCGGCACCAATCTCTTCCATAGATTTTCTAAGCGTTCGTCGTCGATTGTTATAATGCAATAAATGAAAAATAAAAAGAAAAACCAGAAGAAGTTAATACATTTATTGTTTTTTTTTTTTTTTTTTCTGTCTATTGTTGCATAAAAATACTTAAGAAATACTTATTACAAATAATCTATGTTTCAGTTTAAAATATGTGCGTATCTGAAGATGTTATGTTTTGATGTAGATGCACAAGAATGATGATAATGGTGATAATGATGGTCATGTGAATGATGATGATAATGATAATGTTGACGGTGGAGAAAAGGCCAAATAGAAAGGAGAGGAGAAGATGAGGAAAAAACATGTTAAATGCATTTTTCTTTTAAATTTAATAAAGCGGCAAATGTGTTGCGCATTAGATTTGTAAAAATTAATATCAAATACGTACAAATCGACAGTTAGTGATGATGTTGTTATATATGAGTTTAATAAATGCATTATTCGTTTTAACTTTTTTCTCCTCATATTTCCTTTTTTTTTTTTCTCTCTCTCTTTTTTCTGATAAGTCAAAAAAAAAAAAAAAAAAAAATGAAAACACATTTAATTGATCAAATAGAATAATGATGCTGCGTAGTTGAATAACTTACCTATCGCCCCAGCATAATGCGTCCTCACGGTATCTGTTAGAAAGAGAAAATATTTTCGGTAATTTTAAATTTAATTAATATACATATTTTAATTATATATAAAATTTTAATGAATAGAACAAATAGGTAAGTAAAAGAGTAAACTTATGTTATGTTATGGAAACTTATGTTATGTTACACTTTCTTTTCTGATTTTCATGTCGTATGTCGTATTAATATTAATCATTGCATTAATTTTAGTCAGTTAAAGCTTTCACTTATATTTTGTACTGCAGTAATGAAATTTATATTTACTTATGATTACAACGACACGCGTTTCGTGTCAGCTATTAGTTATATCTCTGATCTCAAGTAGTCAGTTAAAGGGCATTGCTCAATATTTCAAGGGATCGAGTAGGATAATAAAATTTTTATTCTTCTTTCTGTTTTTTGCAAATTTTGATTTTACTCATCAACGCTGTCTTTCGATGATTTTGTTTTATTATAAGTAAACGAGATGCGAAATTGGAAGATGTGTTTGTTTTTTTTTTATGACCAGCCAATAAGAGGATGTCCACTATATATATATATATATATGTGCGGATCGGAAAATGGCATTCCTGGTTCAAATTTCATGCATGTACCACTTTTCGATCTCTTTCCAATGTCGGTTATCTCTTCTAATTTCGTTTTTACATTTCGATCGAGAATAATTTTAATCGATTTTTTATACCCATCATCGAAAGATGGGAGGTATACTCATTTTGTCAAAACGTTTGCACACCTAGACCTTAAAAAGTATATAAACTGTTGATCAGCATCATATACCGAATCGATTTAAGCTTTTCCATCTGTCCGCTTGGGTGTCTGCCCGTCTGCCCGTTTGCCCGTCTGCCCGTCTGCCCAAGTAGGTAGTATCTGTGGTAAGCATTCTCTTGTTCGTAAAAATGAATTGTCTACAAAATTTGCAAAAGAAAATGAAAATGACCTCGACTTTTGCAAGGACACACCTACGCAACAAAAACTGTCAACATCTTTGCTTTCGTTACTCGTAAAAGACAACAAGAACTCGGCATAAATTTCTCCACTTTTATTCTGAATATAGACAAAAGCAACCGCGCCCATTCCCTATTATAGACTGTCAAAATTTACTTTCGTTTATTTGTTTTGTCTTTTTTAGGATAACGGTGATTGGTATAAAAGATTCGGCCACCACTGAATACAAATTTCTTACTTATTTTAGTCTATTTAGGATAGCGGTGATGCGTACAAAAAAATCGGCCATGATCGAATAAAATCCCACAAGGAATCATTAGAGACCCCACAAAGCATATATACTCTTGATCACCATCAAAGTCTAAATCGTTTTAAGCATGTCCATCGGTCCGTCTCTATAATGTCTGTTGTAACTATTTTCCTGAAGGTATCGGATTCAAATTCGGCAGAAACAGTGGAAGTTCCTGTATGCAGGTCGTTGTTGAAAGAAAATTGGCCAGAGAACACGCCCACAATACCACATAAACTGAGAACATCTCCCTTTGTCAAAAACCCATAAAGCAGTTTCAAATTTGGAATGCGCCTAAACATGTCCGTCTCTTCTTCTGTTCGTTTGCCCAACTATGTAGTGTCGGTGGTAAGCATTCGCCCGTTTGCAAAAATGAAAATATCGCGTACAAGTTTACAAAAGAATTTGGAAGTGATTTAAACTTTTCCAAAGACGCGCCCATCCGGCTAAAGCTTTTATTTTGAAAATAAAAAATTAGCCTCGCTTAGTCCGTATTATAGAACGTGAAAATTTAGTTCTTTTACCTTTTTCGTCTTTTTCAGGATAACGGTGATGAATATAAAAGATTCGATTGTCTTACTTGTGTTTCATTAAAAAATCTTCCTCAATCATAAGTTGATATGCGGATTTCGCCATTGTTTTGAGAACTCCGAAAAGCAGCATCACTACAGTGGCTGTAACTTGTATATAAATAGTCGACATGGTATGAAATTCTGACAAGTGACGCTTAAGAGCTTGCACTTCCCAAAAAATAATGTTAATTTTTTATTAGAGGCAACATCTACGGAGTCAGTCCTGGCGATTATTAATTATTAAGTGTATATAGCGTTGTCTGCGCATCTTATCGAGGACATTCAATAGCTACAATTCGTCAATCAAGTAAGCGGCCAACATAGAGCAATATAAAGATTGGTATGGACAATTTTGGCTCAATATAGGTTAGCTTGACTATATCTCACTGAGGCCACCATAATTCGATCGATAAATTTGTGTTCCATTCCATCTTAGATTAGGAGTTGGGTAAGTGTCTAATACAACAAATTAACCAAAAGTGTTTCACATCACTAAAAACTATTAATTTCGAACGAAAGTCGTCTTCGTTCTCTGAAGTGTCGCTAAGATTCAATTCTTGAACCAACGTATGATCGAGTAAAATATATTATAGAGTGTTTGTAGAAATTTCGCCCAATACTCTCAAGTGCAAACATATTTTAGATTTTTATTATCTCAGAAACATTATGCACCTTCATCTTGAATTTTTTTAAATTAGAGCTTGAATCGTTTATTTATCGGTATGAAGACCGCAGACAAGGACTGACGAATATAAAGTTGCAGTAATGGAAACCTCTTCCTTACTTAAATGGCGATTGTTTAGCTTTAGCTTAAATTTATGCTCAAATATTAAGGAAAATAGTTTTCAACTGAGTAAGAAGAAGAAGAACTCTCATGACCACATTTGCGGGAGATGATATTGCTTCGCCGAAAACAAATCATAAAATGCATAGGAAATGCGTAGGCGATTTTGTCCCATATCTGTGCCTTGCACGGTAATTGATAGCCAAAGAAAAAACCGAAACAGGCTCCTACTGTATCCTCCGGTATTTCATTGTGAAAAAAAAAGACTTTTTTTTTTCTACTATACCTTACTTGCAAGATAGGAAGCAACATAACCATTAATATAACGTTAAATTTTTCCTTTTCCTGGTTCCTTCCTTATAGTTGATGAGTAGTCACTATCATGGTTCGCTATCCATGACCGGTTGTTCCACGATTTCGGGCGTCTTTTCCTATTGCTTCACGCACAAGCGGCGAATAACTTCATTGTACTATTCCATATGAACCACCGCCACCGCCTGGCGAGCACTCACGTTGCCTTCACATTTGAATTCTGAATTTTCATTAACTTTAACTTCAGATTGTAGGGTAATAAATAAGTTTAGATTTTTTAATCTCTTGATAGTTATGTCTGATAAAATGGCTCTGGCTAATCAGAGACTTTAAACTTTAAAAAGAAAAATGGAATCAATTACTTTTAATCGCGTTTAAAGAAACGAAGTAAAGGACGCCACGAAAACACAAACAAATTACTGAACTAAAGTGCCACAAAGTTCCCATAATACGACAGGAATATGGTAAATCACTCCAATGCAGACAGATACACGCGCTCACAACCGCACACTTATTGGTGGACATCAATGATTTTAGATTGCAACGTATTATCGAAAAAGAGTCAAACATTAAAGAAAAACAAAAAAAAAGAAAAAATAGTGCAAACACACAAAGCAACTTTAAAATGCGTATAACGCAAAAGTGAATGAAATCACTATCAATCCGTACTCTCACACATTCCAATACACGTACACATAAATAATTTCGAAAATAATTTACTTTCCGGACACAAACATTACGTTACGTATGTGATGATCATAATTCAAAATCTCATTCGAAAATTATAAAGGACAGAACCTTTAACTAAAAAAAAAAAATAAAAAAAAAAAAAAAAAAAAAAAACTATTACGTATATGTTATACAAAATAAATATCAGTAATTTTCTCGAGTTATAATAAAAATTGTTTTCTTTTCCTTAAGTTTTTTGTAGCTTAAAAAAAATATACGGCCTATCATCTACCCTCTAAATTCTAAAAGACCGGTAAATGTGTACGGATGGTGTCCACGACGTTTGTGCTTTCTTCGGTGACTACGGTGTGTGATTATAAGTTACCGTAACTTAGCGTCATGGTTAGATGTATAAATGTCCGGGTACAGGGATACGTGTATTAACCACCGCCACAACCAGATGCCCAGACAAAAACCAATTATTAAAATTGTATTTTGGTTCTTTTTTCTCTTTCGAAAGCGCACCATATACAAACACACACACACACACGCGCGCATATACACACATACCCAAACGAACACACGATAAAGTTATGCTACTAAAAAGAAAAAAACATTTTTTTCAATCCATTTTGCTGGAGAATTGACTGCTTTTGCGATTTTGAAAGTTTGCTGATGATACTCTCTATTGATTGATCGATCGATCCATCCCGTTGATTGACTATTTTTGGCAAGAATGAGCGAGAGAGCACGGTTTAATGATAAAGCGCTTAAAAGACTTTTAAATTTCGTAGAAATTTTTTAATTATTTTATCACTTTAGAGGAGGGTTATGAGAAAAAACAAATGATTTTCCTAACAAAATTGCTAGTAAGGAGTTCAAATTTATATATAAAAAAAAAAAACAAAAAAAACAAATTAAGACGCTATAGTCGGAGAAGACCGCCCACTAAGTACCATACGACGATTCTTCTCTCGATTCAAATTCAAAGTTTAGAAAAGAATTTTAAGAAATAGGGGAAAATAAAAGTTATTTTTTAAAAAAGTCTTACATAGGATGAGCTGCCTGGGCTACCTTGGAAACGTTGAGTCCAAAAGCTCAGTACAAATTTGATGCGCTCAATTTTAAGTTTAATTGTTCTCCATTCACCAAACTGTACGGCTTTATTGTTATATAAAGGACTGCTTATTTGAAAGGGATTTTATGTAAGCGGGTTCTTCCCCACTTGCGGAAATTGTCCCAACCATCCATACGTTCACCCATACATTCATTTAGTATGCGAAAATAGGTTTTTCTGGAGAAATCATAAAAATCTCAAATGAGCTTCATGTGCTTTTTTTAAATAGGACCTTACATGAGGGGCGATCACAAAAGTGGTTCTGTCCGTCTCATTTGAAGAATGGTTCCTTCTTACCCACAAATACGGCAAAAAACATAAAGTGCGACCTGCAAATTGAGTACAGGCTTCAGATGGACGGACGGACGGACGGACGGACGGACGGACGGACATACACAGAAGCAGATAGACTGGCTTAAGTTAATATCGAAAATCATTCTGCATCGATTAATGCAAAACTAAACATGCCTCTTTATCGAAGGTGGCGTATACCCTACGCACGAAAAACACCTTTGAACGAAAATTAAATTTTATATGCACTTTCAACCGGTTGGAAACATTAACGATGGCTGTTAATGCAGTTAAAAAGTGACTGTTTTCCATATACTTCCCTATCCAGAGCTATGGAAGTAGAAACACAGGCGAGACAAGTCGATAAGGAATTCAAGTCGAAGATGAAACCCTTTAACAGCTAAAGGCTAGAGTTTCAAAATATGAAGCTTTCATGTTCTAACTAATATTCAAGAATAATTCTAGTATCTAGTAGTAGGATTATTATCAAGCACGTTGGAGAAATGCATGCGTGTTATCATATCTTTTATCGGCTGTGAAGGTGTTCTTGTGCTCGCGATTTTCTTAAAGAGAAAAAAATGATTTATTTAGTTCGTCAGCTCTCCACATATGAATGTGTTTCGTTCATTACATTCACTGCAAGTGTGCTCAAGGAATTCTTTACACCAATAATTTACAGCAATCGTTAAAGATGTACATTTTAAATATGTGGACCTGCGCAAAGGGCGTAAATTCGCAGCGAATATTAAATCGGTTTACCAATCTAAACCGATTTCTATAAATATCTCAAAACTATTCAATAATCAATAATAAGTTTATGACCGATCTCTGGCGATGATCTCATTGGGATGAGTAGTGAGTGACTGGCAAGACTCTTGAGAAGAACAACTCGTCGCTAAGATATTTTTTCAACTACATCTGAAAAAAAAAATTTGGTTTTTCACTGCATGTGTTGCATATTCATTTGTGAGTTTATTATGCGTTTCTTGCTTTTTCATACATTGGGGATGTAATCACATTTTCGGTATGTTATGTAGTTTTCTTCATATCGTTTCAGAAACTCCGTACCATTTTGCCTAAACTTTCCAAGGACGAAAATATTGATATTGTTTTTCAATTAGCTACGAAATTGAACCGAGTTTCTTCAGTTCGCTGTGTCACTAATGAGGTTTAGATTCATATGTTTTTTTGGAAGCCTTTTTACCATGTAAGGGCACTATGATGGTGGGAACAAGATGACAGAATCCCAGCACGCCTGCAGACATGTTTGATGGAAATAAGGAGAACGTGATTTCATTTATCTTCAAATTTAATTCTCAGTTTTTATTTAGGCGAAATCTATTAAGACTTAGAGCCTACAATGAGTGCCGCAAGGCGTTACAATCATTAAACAAAATATATCCACGAATAGACGCAGAACCGCAATGTTTTGTGGTTTTGTTTTTATAGCCGTCAGCGAAGGGTGAGGGGTATATTTATTTTGTGAAAACGTTTGCAACGCCCAGAATTAATCTTCAGAGCCCCTACAAAGTATAAATATTCTTGATCAGCATCCAGTTTGCGTGTAAAATGTTGATTGTAAACATTTTCCTGGCCGCACAAATAAAGCTATCGAACTCAAATCTGGCAGAAGCATTGGAAGTTCCTGTATGCAGGTCGTTATTGAACACGCCCACACTACCACATAAACTGAGAATATCTTTTTTTTTAAAAAAGAATAAAAATTTTGCTTTTTGTTCAGTTGTAGTTTACGAAACTATAAAAGATAAATGTACATAAGTTTGTACGTATATTGTATGGGTGATGCTGCAATACCTGTACAGAAATGGAAAAATTTCAAAATTTATAAAATTTTTTTTAATACCTTTATAACGCCCAGTAACAAGCGTCAAAAACCCGTAAAGCATATAAATTCTTGGCCAGTTTCAAACTTGGAATGCACCTAAGCATGTCCGTCTCTTCTTCTGTCCGTTTGTAGTGTCGGTGATAAGCATTCGCCCGTTCGCAAAAATGGAAATATCGCCTACAAATTTGCAAAACAATTTCGAAGTGATTTAAACTTCTCCATAGACGCGCCTATGCGGCTAAAGCTTTTATTCGCTGCGTATTATAGAGCGCGAAGATTTAGTTCTTTTACTTTTTTCGTCTTTTTCAAGATAATCGGTATAGAGATGGGTATAAAAGATTCGGTCACGACCGAATATAATTCTCTCATTTATTAATGTTTAGAGATATTTAAGAAATGAGGCATAAGAGAATTTTCGTAAACTTAAGATAGGTTTCCTGTACAAGACGCTTTTGGTAAAAAAAATTTTTTCGTTAATTGTTACCGGAAAAAGACGAAGTTGAACATTCAAGATTTTACTTAAAATATGAAAAGTGAAGCACAATTATTCCACATTTACTGCTTGGCGTAATGTTGTATAATAAATATTTCATTATAAGTTGCTTTTGCAGTCTTTCGACCGGCTACCGTGATATTGTTGTTAAACGATATGATGAACCGCGTCATTGAAGTGCACAGAGACAGGTATATCACCGCATTTGGTAACGTCGAACAAAGTAATGCAATTGATACTACATTTAAGAAAAATGTGCCATAATTAGATCAGAACACGTGTTCATTAAACACTTTCATAAGACAGACGGAAAACTTTTAAGAGTGAAGCGCGGACGATCTAGCAATAGTAACGCAAATTAACTACTAAATGATTACTTGGTGATGATGTTGCTACTGCTGCTGCTGACGATGATGATGATTAAATGGTGAAATTAAAAGACATTCCTTGAGAGAAGACACGTGTCTTACGACGATTGCATGCATACACAAATCTCGGCTGCAATACAAATTTTCTTTGTGAAAAACACACAAATGCTGAGCATAATACCAAATAAAGTTTCTGCACTTGACGTACAGTTGACTGTCTGTATGTCTGTTTGTCTCTCTATTGGTTAACTTTGCTAGTTTAACTAAAAAGGGATAACAAAAACGATGGTCGTCTCGTCTCGTCTTTTCTTCGATTTTATTTTAGATTCGTTTTTTTTTCATTTTTATAGTTACCGCTGCAGAATGAGATTATCTTTATTTTGTTGAAACGTTTGCAACATTTAAGAATAAGCACAATGGGTATGTACTCTGTAAACCCTCCTCTAGTATCTATACAAAAGTGGAAAACTTGTCATTGTTTTATTAAAAGCATTGAAAGAGCGGCAAAAAAGCTTCAGAGTCCCTACAGTGTTTACGTTTTACTCAATCAATATCAAATTTTGAAATGATCTGAACATATTTGTCTGTCCGTATCTTCGTTTGCAAATTGCATAAGAAAAACATGCTTCTGTTCGCGAAAATGAAATGAAATGATTGGGTGTGGCAGGATGGTATTGTAAACGGACTAATTCAGTCGAAGACTGTGCTCATAGTACCGTAACGTAAATTAGGAATAACTCTGCTTTTAAACGCAAAGAAAATCATTTTGTTACTCATTACTCATAAACTGTCACCAGCAAATTTTGTGTATTCTTCCAGCGCTCGGCCATAACACGAAACTCGAAAAATCAGTTGCGTCTATCCAGTGTTATAGAGGACTGGAATTTCATTCTCTTTGAATTTTTTTTTAGATAGAAGACGGTGGGTGTAGAAAATTCGACCAATGCCGATTATAATTTTCTTACTTGTTTATATTCATAGAGAATTCTTTAATAAAAAATGTAAAACTCGTGTTGTGACCATAATAATGGTTGATTTAATATGTTCGTTGGCATATGTTTTACTTTAGTACTTATTGGATGAAATATGACAATTATGCGCACACAAATATCACTTTTATTTGGAATTATGTAGAATATGTTCTCCAGAGATACGTACGTAACGTCGAGGAGGTATTTGACAGATTCAAGTGAAGAATGTCGTTTTGCTTTGCGATTGTTTTACTCTTAACTAAGAGTGCCGTTCATTCTAGAAAACACTGTTTATTACCACCACTGAGGGCAGGAATTTCTGGACGCTTGTCTGTCTGTTTAAAAAAAAAACATATTTTTGAGGATCTAAGAATAATCTTTTATAAAGAAACTTGAAAGTTTCAAGAGATTTGGGGCGTGATGTTTGAAGAAAATCTAGTAACGAACAAACGAATGACTTTTTCCCTAATGCAAGCACTTTTAATAAAATCTCGTCATAGTGAAACTAATTATAATTTTGCTATATCTAAATGCAGAATATGATCATGAACGTGAATCATAGAGTGCGTGGCGTATCTTATCGGCGAATTTCTTGACTAGAAAAGACATGCAGGAGAGTGTTGAGAAATGTTGATTTCATCCACATTTCGAAAATATGCTGTTGAAGCGTAACCTAAATGATATTCGCTATGGGACGAATGCACGCTAAAAGTATTCGAACTTGTTAGCGACTAGCTGCATGCCCTAAACAAAGCCACTGATCTTTTATGCATTATTGCAGCATGAAATTTTTGAGTGATTACTTCACGTTTTACGAATTTATATGAAAACAGATTTTGAAATAAAGTCGTTAGAGTGAGTTTTGTTGAAATGATCCGTGAAACTCTTCAGAAATCGTACTGATTTGTTTCGTAAGTGAAGTTTGGGGCTCTTTTTATGAGCATTTTTTAATCCAAATTTGAACTCATTCGCGAATTGTATTTCTTATGGGAATAAAAAGTGGAAATAACAACACAATCGAAGAACAAAAAACAACTTAAAATGATTGACGAATACTATCACTAATGTCTGTCCTTGTTTTAAAACATCTTAAAATGATTGAAGAATGCCATCACTAATGTCTGTCCTTGTTTTAAAACAACTTAAAATGATTGAAGAATACTATCACTAACGTCTGTCCTTGTTTTAAAACAACTTAAAATGATTGACGAATACCATCACTTATGTCTGTCCTTGTTTTAAAACAACTTAAAATGATTGAAGAATACCATCACTAATGTCTGTCCTTGTTTTAAAACAACTTAAAATGATTGACGAATACTATCACTAATGTCTGTCCTTGTTTTAAAACAACTTAAAATGATTGAAGAATACCATCACTAATGTCTGTCCTTGTTTTAAAACATCTTAAAATGATTGAAGAATGCCATCACTTATGTCTATCTTTACTTTAAAATATTAAAAATAAAACCTTTTTGCCGTATAAAGACTTATTGCTCATGATTACTCTTATAAGGGTTATAGGGTTCGGAAAACTAGATATTCGTTGTCCAAACTTGCCACAGTAAATTTATATGTCAAATCACTAGTGGGCACCAATGTTCACCGTAAAATGCAAAAAAACGGGAATTGTTGCTATATGAAGGACTTCTTTTTTGTTTTAAGAAAGCTTATATGGGAGGGGTGTTAAGGAAAATAGTACATCCCATCCAGCTTCTCCGCATTAATTTGTTCAGCATGCCAAAATATTATTTTTCACTGCACACTTTCACATACTACATACATGACGGAATATATTTAAATTTCCGTCGAGAAGTATTTTAAAAGTAAAAAACTATTTTCATACACCATAACGAGTTTTTCGTAATTTTCGAAATAATTCGATGACAAGTGCTATTAACAATGATTCGAGCACTCTGCCTATAACGTCTTATTTTGATAAGTAGTTATAAGAAAAAATATTGTAGTTCTTCGAAATACACGACGAAGATCGGTGAGAAAACTTTGGATCGGATGGAGGGATTTTTTGAACCCCTTGCCGTATAACCATTCCTCTCGAAACCGAATGGTCTAATTTTTCATATTTTCTGATAAAATATTGTCCTTAATAAATCAGCCATAGGGATCATATAGATCTATTTTTTACACTGCACCATATATAGGGGCTCTCATGAAATCAAATCTTTCTATGGCCACAAAGCCTAATTTATGGTTTGTTATGACGCAAGCACCTGGAAAATAATTAATCTTTGACAACCAAATTTAGACCACGTTGAAATTTTGAAGCCGTAACCGTGCGAGAGGAAGGCAACAAGACGGACGAACATGGCTAAATCAGATTTCATAGAATGCGTTTGTGGTCTCAACTACAAAAACACTTAACTGGCTGCTAGTAAACAAACTCGATAGCGTCAATCATTCCTTTTAGGTTACTTGGATTTACGCGTGATTTTACGGAGTGTGGATAACGCGTAGAAGTGTAATGTGCTTTCATATAGTTAACCAGTTTAACAGAGATAACCTATCGCTCCCGTAACTGAATAATGCTTTATTAAGTTCAGTTACGTTATAGGCAAGAAAACATTGGCCTAAGTCAGTACAAATATTTACAAGAATCACGGATTTAACTGAGAAAATGGGCCTGATCTGTTTACAAACACATTCACAATAGGCAAAACAACAGATGTGGGTCTCAACTATAATTTGCCAGTGCGAACGTTTGGGAGGATTATCCAAGCCACTATAAACAAGTAAGAACACTATAATAGGTGACAGCCCATCACACTACATTATCTTACAATTACTCATTTAACGACTTTCCAAAAACCGGCATTACATGAGAAATGTTTGTGAAAGTGGTCCGCTCCGAACCACCTTAAATAGCGTTCGTCGTTGACGATAGTTGCCTACTGATTCGAATATCGTTTGGTGTTTCCACTGCGGGAAAGAAAGCTTAAACTTAGTTTAAAAATGTCTGTGTTCTTAGCCAAAAGCACCCCCGAAATGGTTAAATTAAGTAAGAATATTAAAGTTGGACAATGTCGTCCGTTAAATACTTTACAGTTATTCATATAACGACGATCGGAAGTGGTCGGAAAAGTTGTGTGATGTTGACCATTTTCAATAAAGTTCGTCCCTGCTCCAGAAGAAAAAACAACTCAGTGTATCAACTTTCATCAAAATATCTTAAAAATTAGGACCTGTAGCTGGAACACAAAAAAGATGACCGACTGACGGACGCACAAGTTTAAGCGTTTGATTGCGATCTCTATGTATTGTCTGACATTGAAGCCTAGTTATGATTGCTTTGATCAGTAGGAGCCGTCATTAAATTAAACCGGAATTTGGACAGAAGTTGTCTTTCTTCTTCTTCCTTCCAGAGTCACTTTCCGAATCGATCGGTATAATAAAAGATGAACTTATCCTTGTTGTATACATTCGCACAACCTTAATATGTTATTGTCGTATAACTGGTGTAGGATGTAAAGAGATTGAGATGAGATGAGATGATCCGCCTGCTTTTCTAGTATATAAGTGAAACTACAAGTTACAAGGTATTGGCTTGAAATTCAAAATAAACGTTTACAAGGGCAATATTTTTCATTAAAAAAGTTGCTTCTGTAGATTTACTGGATTAGTCGGTTTTTTCAACTCAAGAAAGAGACCGGTTAAAATGGCACTGTTTGGTAAATAATTTGAAACGAGTATCTGTTGGAAAGTTTTTTTTAAATTTGGCTAAAAACTGCGAAACGTATACAATAATCAGAATAATGGTTTGAACTCCGATGTTTTATGAATTACTAAAATAATTGGAGACTGTAATCGATGCCTGGCTTAGTTGATAACTAACTGAAGGCGTTATTATGGGAACAGATTTAAGGATGCATCACGATGAGCTTAGGAATTAATTAACGGATAATTAAGGGATAAGGGATATAAAAATTAAGTACAAAACATTGAATCTGATGCGCACTAAATACTTTTAATTTTGGCAACTGAAGCTTAAGCATTTGTTTGCGTTCTCCGTATATTGTCCGAGACTGAAACCCAGTTATAATTGTTTTGCCCCGTAAGATGATATAGATTTAATTAGCAATCATTAAATGAAACCAAAATTTGTTTCCCAACTAATGGGCGTGGATTGCATTTTCTTTTCTTCCTTTTTTTCTGTGTGTTTTATTTTTATTGTTTTGTTAAGCTTATCATTGCGATGAAACTTTTCTTCATCTCTTTTCAAGATTACACTATTGGGAATGTTGTTTTTCTGTTTTTCTGTTTTTCTGTTTTTCTGTTTTTCTGTTTTTCTGACTCATATTCATCACTTTTTTGAATTTTTTTTTTTTTTTTGTTTTTTTTATTTCATAATAATAATCAACGAGAGAAAATAAAAAAAAAAAACGATAAAATAATTGAGATAAAGAAATAAATTGTAACGCACACAAGAGAAGAACATTAAAAAAAATATATAGTAAAATAATATATAAAAAAAACGAGGAGCAAAAAGAAAAGGAAAAAGGAGGAAAGAAAAAATCAACCACATCAGAAACACTTTGATGATGAACACTGAACCGAAGTAAATTTCGAACTAAATCGAAGCTTATAAATATGTATGAATTTCAAAATTGTTGGAATGAATCTTTGTGTTTTTGATGAAAACGAGGATCACACCGCAACCAGAAGAAATTAAATCAGACAAAAACAAAAAACAAAAAACAAAAAAGAAAAGGGGGAAAAAAACAACAACAACAACAACAACAACAGAGAAGGCAATCTATGCGGCAAGAAACTCCGGGGACTTAATAAAGGTCGCGCAAAAGAGTTTTTCTCACAAGCGAAAATAAAAACAACAAAAAAATCATCAAAATAAAATCAATAGCAATACAATCATCGACAGCACCAACATCATTGCCGTCATCACTACCACCAACGGTATAAGAGCAGCCTGAACCTTTCAACAATGACGATATTCCATCGGCAATCAGTTAGTCGGTCAGAGCCTCTTTACTAGTATCTCAATGAGCATTGCAAGGGTATGCCCATACATACGTACCTTACTTATGTTCATCTGTCTTATTATCTGTAAAAGTTGCTTAGTGTGTTGATTAGTTATCGTTGTATGTGTTTATGTTACGGTCAATTTTCGATTTTTTTTCCGTTTGTTTCTTTTTTTTCATTTTATAATTTTCGTAAGCTTTTTACAGCATTAACGTTTTGTTGTTCAATAAAATTTGCGAGGCATGCCTTACGCACAATCTAAAAATTTCTTTCAAAACCTCCATAGGAGTTAGTTGGTTGTGCAGAGTTAGCTAGCTGTTCGTCTCATTCATTTAGTCAATTCTAATACACACCAATTTCGAGTAATTACTCAAAGCAAGATTTTTTTTTTTTTATTTTTTATTTTTTTTTAACTTTAAACACCATTTAAAGTTAAACCGTAGTACTGTGTGTTGGCTGATTTCCTAATTGTGTTGTTTATTATTTATATGTGCGTTTATGTATGCGCGTTCGTACCTTTGCATGTATATGTTTATATATTGGATTGTATATAATATATGATGTGGTGTACCGATATACATACGTTAGTCATAATATAATGCCGGTTTGGTGGTTGGTGGCATCACTCTCGTACATGGCGCTGTGCATAAACAGTTACTACTGCAAGCGAGCGTTTACTGAATATTTAAGTACTTGAAGAACATATTTGTTTGTAGCAATAACCAGCAATGCCGTTTATATTGTTGCCATTACTGTTCTGCTTCTTGTTTTTGTATCATAATCAATACGTATTTAAATGTAATCGTATGCGTGTGTATGTAAACAGAAATTTTTATGAACAAAATCATTATGAATCACATTCTAAATAAATTTATTTATTTACTGTTCGTGTAACTATTAATTGATTGCTATCATTATTGAGAATGAAAATGTAAAGTTTTTATTTTATCTGAAATAGCAATAAGTGAGTCGAGCTTTCGAGTTAATTCCGATCATCCTAAACCATGAAGAAAATAAATTTTCTTTGTTCATCAATATCGAATGATTTTTTGTACCTTTGGTTTGCCTGAAGGTAAATTAAATTTGCCTTTGTAAATGTACTCTAGAGGCGCCAAATGGAAAATGGAAATGCATACCTTTCGAAAGCCCCTCACATATGAATCAGATCGATTTTTCAGTACATATTATATCCATATTTCATCGTAGGGCTATAGTAGACTTATGTGAATACGGACAATGCTTAGAGCGATTTGAGATTTGAGATCCATGTTTTCTTTAAGCATGTTTCTCCGTCTGATGGTAGGTTGGGGTTCATTCAATAGATCGCAAGTTTTGTTTCAAGAATGAACGCTAATGAAAATGTTTCGGACCGTGCCGTTATTATTACTACTTCCCCAACGAAGACGTACATTAACAAATTCATTATATGAAAATTGCATTTTGCAAATTCATAATTCTCGACGAACCCGGTGGTAAGTAGAATTTTGATGTATTCTATGATGGATTGGGAAAAATAATGGAGTCCATTTCTATAGGCGATTTTTTCAAATAATAATTTTTTTTATATACTTTTTGATCACATTATTTTAAAATATTTCTAATTTTGATTACATTCTCAATTTTGAGCTGCATTAGACAAAAGTTGTTATGAATTTTTTCAATATTGTTTTGAGACATTTTCAGATGTGTTTTTAACTGTTGAAAAGATAGGCAAATGGACATATAAGCGGACCGCGCACCGGCGGGTGCAAAAACAGAAGTAAATGAGGACGGATAGATGGAAGGACGAGCAAACAAGGAGAAAGGTTAAAATGCTTTAAGACCACAAAGAAAATTATAAATTTTCCCAATTTTCCTTTGATACCCAATATATCGGTCAATAAAGCCTAAAGCTTATATGTAGATCTCGTCTTTAATAAAAAATTCATTGTGTTGTTGAAAAATATCTTAACCCTCAAAAGACACCTGACAAAGTTTGTTCATGACTTGCAGTAATTTCTGTGAAATTACTTTTGATATTTTTAAGACAAATAGTGCTTACCCTGGGCTTGACTTGAAAAGTGTTATGGCAAGCCCTCTCCGTCGAACAGAGCAGTTTGTTGATTGCTTGCGGTTTTTGAACTCTACAGCGATGATTTCAATACAGTGAAGGTTTAAAAGACTTGATTACACCAAAAAACATTAAAAAAAAATTCAGAACACTATTCGCGGTGGAAATCCATAAGCGAAGTTGCAGGAAATACCTGACATTCTAAAGTAACCTAAAGACAGTATACTTACTTTTCTTGCATAAACATTTTAAGTTGAGAAACTTATTTTCCAAATCGGTTTATCGTTGACTTATAGGAGAACAAAACCGTATTCTCCTGATTTAAACCTCACGAACATTTATCTTAGAAAGATACCACGGGCACAAATTTCGGATGAGATGATGAGGTCTTTGCGAAAACTAAAAGAAGTGTACTTAGAAGATATTGCTAAGAATTTTAAAGGTTCGTCAGACTGCTTGCAGCATTTTTGAAGGAGCCTATGTTGAAAACAAAGAACTCTTTTCTCATTAAGTCCCCGCAGCAGTGCAATTATCTCTACGCCTAATAAAAGAAAGATACGTTCGACCTCAAGTCTTCAAATAAACTCATTCCAGATTATTCGAGATTATTAATATGAATTTGTTGTAGAACGTAGGATATAAGGAGAAGAGTCGGATGACCACACGTGTATGGTTAATCGACTTCAAAGTAAACAGTAAGGAATATTGTTTCATTTTATAGAGTTATCGAATCGTATTTTTAGATATCGAATACCGGAATACTGGAATAGATTTCCTGCCAGTGACAATAACAAAACTTGGCAACGTGTAACGTATAGATCCGTACGTAGTTTTGGTTTATAAAAACGAAAATATTTTCTATACTGAAATTTTTTAGGCATCCTTATGATTTACTTTTACTACTCGTTTTTAATTGGAAGTTTTTAGAACTCGTCTCTGCAAACATCTTAGAAGTCGCAAAATATAGGAAAAACAAAGTTCGTTTAGTCATTTTATTGATTCTATTATGTAAGATATTATAAATGCAATAAATTGTGTAAAATACAAGCGATTTCCTTAACAACTAGCCGCTAGTGTCAACATATGATGAATTCATTTAGTAAAAATGGGAAAAAAAAAAAAAAAAAGGAAAATTTTAATAATATATAGTAAAACTATAAGAAATAATACAACGCCGTGTACAAGTTGAACTTCAATGATGTGAACATGCAACTAACTAATCGGCCATTCGACCAACCAAATGAGCCGAGGATATGTTTCTGTTATTATGTATGCGAATCAGGAATTTGTACTTTTGCACTTTTAGTACGTATGTGCCCATGATGCGATTTACACTGCCAACAGAAGCAAAAAAAAAAAAAAAAAAAAAAAAAAAAAACACCAAAAATGCCTTAAGCGCAAATTGTCACGAGTATGTTGCTAAGCTTGCTGCTGTTTTAGAGGCATGCAACAATCGCGGCAATGGCATACCTGCAAGCGTGCTGTATGAATATGACGCAGTTTGAACGAAGAAAGAAAGAAAAGGAAAAAAAAGAAAGAAAACCGAAGCCTGCATACCATAATTTCCGTATTATTAATTTAAATAACAAAAGTTTAGCGCACAACAATAAATAATCACGTGAAAAAGGTTCTTAGGTTGATCTGTGTTTTTTTTTTTTTTTTATTTACTTTTTGTTATTTTTATAATTGCATAGTTTGTGTATAATACAGATACGCAAAGCACAATGTAATGAGTTTATAGCCTATGGTTGTGTGAACATCAGCCTTCTCATCAGCAACTTTATCTTCATCACTATCAAACGCTACCAACATCAAACACCTATCAAATTTGACTTTGTCTACATTGTCGTCATCTACATCGATTTGCACTTTACTTTAAGTTACATTCTGGACATGAACTCTAAGATGTTTGATAATTATTTTCATGTAATTTATGCGACATTAATACCGACGTAATATTATGCTACCTTAATCCGACTCTATAGCCTACTGGTAGTAGTAGTAGTAGTAGTAGTAGTAATAGTAGTAGTAGTAGTAGTAGTAGTAGTAGTAGTAATAGTTGTAATAGTAGTAGCAGTAATAGTAGTACTAGCAGTAATAGTAGTTGCTCCGAATTTCATGTAAATTACCGGAAAGCTTTCTTATATACGTATATTCAATGGTAGAGTGGGAGGAGTTAAACAATTTCGTGTCGGCCTATTTATTTCATTCCTTAAGCTAGCTACACAAGACATACGAGAATAAATGCAAATTTTCTTTGAATTTTTTACCTTCTTTTCCTTTTCTGCATGATTGAAGGTTTCTTACATTATTTACCGCAACTAGTATTTTGTTGAATTTACATAATTTAATTGAAAAGAATATTTATTTTCCTGTTTGTCATGTTCCTCGTATTCTATGTTGTATACAATATTCGTTTGAATCTAGTTCTCGTTATTAATTTAATATTTAATAAATTTTAATTCAATCTAAGATCAAAAAAACATATTCTTCAGTAGATTCCGAAAAGTTTGAAAGATTTGTCCAAAGACAAATTTTACTACAGCCCATCTTCTGTAGTACATATGCAGGTAGGAAACTTTTTTTTTATTATTAATTGCGGTTTTTGCTATCAGTGAGTTGATTGGAATTATTTTTCTATAGCTTTAATAGATATTCTGGGCAACATTTATAAGCACTTGTTGCTGTAATAATGCAAACAAAATAATATTAGAAACGAGTAAGAACACTATAGTGGGACACACCCAACCATTCAATACCCTACGCCATTTCGCTTAATACAGTTTCTAAGTGTACGACTTTTCAAAGTATGGTTTAAAAGAGAAAACGTGATCCGATCCGAAGCATTTTCAATAGCGTTTGTCGTTGCCGAATTTCTTCAAAATATCGCAAAAATAGTTAAGAAGGTGGACAGACGGGCGGACAGTGTAGAAAGGAGTTTCTCCGATTGATTGGATAATTTCTAAACATATGTACATAAGCGTGGCTGTTAAACGTTTTGCATAATTTTTAAGCGAGAGAGGGTGCAGTGTTTGATGAAACTTGAAACCAAAAAAGAAATGTTCCTGATCTTTGAATACATTTGTGTTAAACCACATATATACGTATGAGACGTCAAAGATGAGATAAACCGATCTTTCTCGATTTTTTAAAGAATTTCAGTGATTTTGTCAACGACTGATTAACCAAAGCGCGACGCGTTCTATTATTTTCATTAAATTATGCAAAATTATTAAAAATTAAATCAGGAAATCATTTGAATTGTGCTGATTTTGATAATTCAACTGCGCCACAAATATCACAAACTTATTGACAAGCCCAGGAAGTCTTATCGCCTATGGTCGAAATTTGTTGTAAATTGTAACGAAATTTTTAGAATTTTACTTTATTTTCAAAATGCAATTACTTTCAATTGATTTCGAAAATGTCGTCATGTGTCACTTTTTTTAATTATCTGTAGAAAGAATGTCGCTTTTCACGCGGCTTTCACTATGGCTTGATAGCGTTACAATTGCAAAAGTTACGCCTTTTTAAAGTCATTTATCAATAAAATCGCCACGAACTTTCTCTTGATTTACTCGCAACATATTCACAGGTTTTATTCGGTTTCAACGATTCGAATATCATACAAGAATTTTGATTTAACAAAATTTCTTCATAAGTCATATAATTAGTTAAAAATCTTATTAGTAAAGTTAAGAAAAACTCAATGTTTTATGAATTAAAAATAGAGTAAGAAGTGTTGCAAGGGTTTGCTTCTATCATTTTTTTGCTTTTCGCTTTTTGATTATAGTCAAGAAAGTAGTGTTAGTAATTTTAAATTTAGTAAAGCTCCCTCCTTTTTTTTTTTTTTTTTCTGAATGGCTCAAACAATATCTGAATATCTTTATGTAGTAGTCACCTTAGTCATACCTTATCTTATTTGTGGCACAGGGTAAATTAATCCGCTCCTTATTAGGATCTCCCGGAGATAATATCCATCACAGTCTAAGATTTTTTTCTTGGTTATTTGAACTCAATTAGAACAGATTTTACGTTTGTGTATTAAGAGTGCATGTATGTGACTTGGAGTTGCGGTAACGAATGGCTGTGTCGTACATATGTGTCAGCCGGTATCGGTAGCAAGTTGAACTTGTGCCGATATATGTAACACATGGAAGGATCTTTTATAACGATTGATTTAGTCTCATTTTCTGAATTCTAATTTAAGCATTGAGGCGCGTTTCCTCCATCTGATCTCTGTTCATATATTTTTGTACTTAGCCTACAGGCCGTAATTTTTAGAATATTTTGGCGCTGATATATTCATGCCTAGGTATTCACTCTATTGAAAATGATTTGAATCGGACCATAATTACAGCCATTGAGATCAATTGGGTCTACTCTCGCGAGTTTAGCCCGTAGAAGGGTGCGCATGAAAAGCAAGCCTTCACATGACGACAAAATCATATTTTTAGTATTTTAAGACGAAAATAGGTGCACAATAATGACTGATAAGCAAAGGATTAATTTGGATAAAGTTAAACAACGTCAGTGCACATTTTGGGCACTTTTCCGTGGGAATGCTCCTATGAGAAGTATGTCCTTATTTGGAGACTAAGCATAAATTTTAGGACCTTATCAAGAAAATAAATGAAAAATTGGCATTAAACAAAGTCGTAGTAAGGACAGAAGAGCGTAGTTAATAGTCGGTCTTGCCTGACTATAATTTTTTATTTGTTTTTATTTAGTTTAATTACTATTAAATTTAGTTTAGCATTAATTTAATTTAATTTATTTTGAAATTTAATAAGAAATAAATATAAATCAAAGTTACATTTTTATTAATCATTATTTAATAACTCAATTAAACGACCCTCACAAGAATTTTAATTATTCAATCACGTACCAAACACGCTTTCAAACGTGCAAATTGACAAAATCGCTAAAACAAGAAAGTCAATATTAATAGAAAAAAAGAAAAAAAGAAAAAAAAAAAAAAAAAAAAACTGCAAACGCATAGTTAAATGATAACTTTAAGTAAAGATATTTAATAAAAATTTTCAAATGAAATTTAGACAAATTATTTAATAGTTTCAAGACATTTTCATTTTTTTCTTTTACATTCTTTTTTATAAAGCAATTTTTTTTGTTCCTTTAATTTACTTATTTTTTTTTTGAAAAAAATCTTAATTTGCGAATTATGATCGGAAAAATTGAAATCAAAGCAAATGATGCCGCCTTAAAATAAGAACTGCAAGCAACTAAGCAACAACCAGCCAACAACAATAATGATTAATAGTTTTGATAGCTTGGTGGTGGTTGGTGGATCTGGTTGTTTTGTTGTTATGCTGGTAGGTTGGTGGTTATTTGATTTGTGTGGTTGCAGTTTTATGAGAATTCCCATCGAATGTGTTCAATTGTTATGCGAAGATTTAAGATGACGTGAAATTACAATTGGTTGAAAGATAATGGAAAAGGTGTAATAAAATGTGAATGGAAATAAATTATTTTATAGCTAAAGCTTTTCTATTGGATTACTGACCCAAATGATGAAGTGCTGATCAATTTTACCAATCGGTAGTGGCGGCATTAAGAAGCTTCTTTTCTTCTTCGTTTTTTCTTCTTTTTTTCTCTTCTCCTCAAGATAAAAAGTAATAGTAACTGCTTTAGTACTGACTAACCATAAAACCATGAACTTGCCCATTAATAACTTATGGTTACACACTGCTAGCATTATAAAAGAAATATGGTTTTGTAATTATAGTACAGTGCTGAACAATGCTGGAAAGCCTTTTTAACAAATTGCTTATTATGAATAAGTTTGAAGACATCCTTATGCCGCGTGTATATATTTCCGAATTAGTCAAATTTTTAGTCCGCGAATGCAATGCATAACGTTCCGTCTCGCTGCTTGAAACTACCTCCTACGATATGTGTAAAAAACCTTAAATTATTGATTGTGAACTCTCTTTTTTTGTGTTGGATAAACTGATAGCGAATTAATTCTATTCGTGTGCGCAGCCGAGTAGGTTAAAATCAACATTACAAAGTCTGTCTTTGCGGGCGGTTTCACATCTCAATGTGATAGAGTTCACTTTGAGTGCTTACTCGGTAAAGGCATAACACTTCCCGATTATGCTTACACTCACTAGGCTGGAACCGCTTCCCTGTCTCTTTTTCTTTCTATGATTGATCATATAATAAAAAAAAAAAAATTCATAGCGAAGCTGTTTGTAGTATTTCAATGATCGTCTTTCAGTCCTTTCTCAATCACTTCATATATAACACTTAGCTATGTGTTCAATGCCTGCCTGTGATGCGAATTGTAAGCATCCGAACATCGTTTAATAATCACGTAACTCACGATCAAAAATTGTATATATATACATACTATATATATATATATATATATCTATATATATGCATTTTTTAATTCTATTTTTTCGTTATTATTTTATTATTTACAAGTATTATTATTTTTATCCTGAGGGGCAGTAATTATTCTTGAATCTAAATATTAATTAGTAGTAAAAGTTTTAAATTTTATAAATTTCTAATGCATTTAAATAAAATGAAACAAACGAAAGAGGAAATAATGAAAAAATCAAATGTTTGCCTTTAAATGCTCATTACTGTAGCAGAGAAAAAATGCCCATAAAGAGTTTACGATGCAACAAATTTAACGGCAGCCAAAGCTACCAAAATCCAACACCATTTTACAGCCAACACATATACAATCCTTTGAGTTGCAGTTCGCAGCCCACAATAATCTTTTTAACCAATCCAAGTGCAAGCGGTATTAACTCGGACATGAGGGGTAACGAACTGACATGCTGTGCACTTATGTACACATTCATCACAACAAAATATACATAAGATCTTTTTGTTCGTCCATTCGATATCCACATTTTGTGCTTTTTTTTTACTTTTTTTTTTTTTTTTTTTTTTTTTTTTTTTTTTTTTTTCATAATCATCATCGTCGTCATCATCATCATTGTT